>RWJN01000100.1:67418-84376 GCA_004332605.1 Steccherinum ochraceum | reverse complement strand
CCTCCAATTCTCCCTCCTCCTCCGGATTCCGCTCAAAAACGTCCCAGCTCAAAAGCTGGTGTTCGTGCAGTACCTCGTCGCGCTTGCTGTGGTGGAGGCGTGTCGCAGTCCCGCTGTGTTGGGGCAAGATGGTGGGAAGGTGAGGATCAAGTGGCCGAATGATTTGTATGTGGCTGAGGGGGAGAAGGGGGAGGGGAAGAGGAAGGTTGGGGGGATTCTGGTGCATACGAGTTTTCAGGGGGGAGTTACTACCGTCGTCATCGGTTCGTAGTCACATCTTTTCTCTTTCGTTCGTGAACTTGTGGCTGATTGTGTTGTCGATGCCAGGTTGCGGAGTCAACGTCCTCAACACCCCGCCCGTCCCGTCGCTTCCCTCTCGCAACTCGGCACCCCGCCCCGCCCGCTCACGATGGAACGTACCGCAGCGACAATCATGGCAACCTTTGAGCCGATGTGGAACACGTTCGTCGCAGAACGGGGGTCCTTTCCTTCGCGCCGTTCATGGATCTCTACCTCGAGCGGTGGTTGCATTCGTACGTTCACGCTTGCTAAGCTCTCTTTCCTCAGAGTGTGTATGCTGAGATCTGCGCAGAGACCAGCTGGTGACAATCACCAGCACGACACCGCACAAGAATGTGCGTATCGTGGGTATCACGGAGGATTATGGGCTGTTGAGGACTGTTCCTGAGCGAGGTGGAGGTGGTGGGCAGCAGTTCGTTGACTTGCAGCCGGATGGGAATAGTTTTGATTTGATGTCGGGGTTGATCATGTCAAAGAGTCCGTAGTGCAACTTGCAAGAAAGAAGTAAGATGAATGCAATGAGTAATCTGTAAGTTGGATGTATGCAAACCCGCGCAGTTTTTAGCGCGCCATCTCTATTAGCAGTAGTACGAAAATACACCAAAGCTACACCCAATCGGATAAGTACAGAAAGCACAAAGGCAAGGGAAACAATGTACATGAGGTAACAAAGGAGATAATGTCCGTGTACTGTCCGATGCAGGCGAGGTGTATGTCCGTAGGTACACACAGAAAGGAAGGAAGTCCTAAGTATGGGTACGATTTATTAGTTCTGGTCCTCGACGAGGGACATGACCGCCTTCAGGTCGGCCTCTACCATCTCCTTCACGAGCGAGTCGAAGTCGACTTGGCGTTTCCAGCCGAGAACGCGTTCGGCTTTTGCTGGGTTGCCGTGGAGCAAGCTATGCGCATGTATCACGTCAGACCAAGATAGAGAAGAAGATAAGGCTAGACGTACTCGACTTCGGCGGGACGGAAGTAACGCGGGTCGACCTTGACGACGACTTTGCCGGTCTTCGCGTCGACGCCTTCTTCTTCTACGCCGGCACCTCTCCACCTGGAATTGGGAACGGGGATGTTAGGAATCATGGAGATAGTGTGAGAAGGTGGAAAGAACGCACTTGATTTCCATTCCCAGGATGGCAAACGACTTCTCAACGAACTCTCGTACGGGGTGCGTCTCTCCTGTTGCCAGGACGAAATCCTCTGGTTCGGTTTGTTGAAGGATCCTCCACATGCCCTCCACGTAGTCGCGAGCTATGAGGAAATATGCCTCTCAGTCAATAGGGTCCCCAGGAGGATCCAAGGCCGACACTCACCATGACCCCAATCACGCTTCGCATCCAGATTACCCAAATACAAACACGCCTGCTTCCCAGTCGAGATCTCCGCCGCCGCCCTCGAGATCTTCCTCGTCACGAACGTCCGTCCTCGTCTCGGGCTCTCGTGATTGAACAGAATCCCGTTACACGCGAACATGCCGTACGCCTCCCTGTAGTTGACCGTGATCCAGTAAGAGTAGAGCTTCGCGACGCCGTAGGGCGAACGGGGGTAGAACGGCGTTGTCTCGCTTTGCGGCGTCTCGACGACCTTGCCGTACAATTCCGAGGTGGAGGCTTGGTAGAACCGGACGTGTTTCTCGAGCCCGCAGGTCCGGATGGCGTCGAGCAAACGCAGGGTCCCGAGCCCGTCGACGTCCCCCGTGTACTCGGCCATCTCGAACGAGACCTTGACGTGCGACTGCGCGCCGAGGTTGTACACCTCCGTCGGCTGCACCTGCGCGATGATGTACACCAGGTTGGTCGAGTCCGAGAGATCGCCATGGTGCAGCTTGAGTTTGTTCGGGCCTGGGGAGTGCAGAGGGCGGAAACTTTGGTTTTAAAAAGGGGTAGGGGTGGGGGTTAGGAGAGGGGTGAAACCTACGTTCGTGTTGGTCCACGTACAGATGGTGAAGACGGCTTGTGTTGAAGCTCGAGGAGCGACGGATGATACCGTGTACTTCGTATCCTTTCTCGAGGAGGAGTTCGGTCCTGGGTTGGGTGTATCAGTATGAAATGGGAACACTTTTTCGCCTTTTCATAGGCGTCACACGATACCGTAACCTAGACGTTCGTGCGAGTGAATGGGAAAAGAAACTCACAGATAAGATCCATCCTGTCCGGTGATACCTGAAAACGAAGCATGGGGGGTGTTATTGCCTGTGAGAAAGGCAGGAAAGGAGTGTGCGCACCGGAGATGAGAGCAACCTTCCGCTTGAAGTAGTCTTCTGGCGAGGGCAGGTTGAGCTTGATGAGGGGGTGGAATGGCTGGGGGACGTCGTCGATTTTGCCAGACATGTTGGATGAGTTCAAAGAGGTGGAAGAGAGGAGGTGGATAGAGTGGGGGATGGAAGGAGAGCTGCCTCAGACGGGGCTGCTTTTATAGCCGGGCTGGCTTGGACGTGACAGGGAGCGGGGATTGGGAGGTGCAGGGGGCCTCGAGGACGATGTGGCGGTCTACGAGCGTCCGAGGCTGCTCAGCACGGGCAACCTTCCGAAACTCTTCGACTCGAAAAACGCCAGGAGATAGCAGGAACGGAATCGAAGTAATAATATCGCCTGTCGCGACCTTCAACAAGTCCCTCAATATACGATTGTGATGCGATCCACATATCCATTCAGTCCACTCGGATACATGATTCGGATGCTCTACCATCTCTATACGAAAGATACGCGTGCTCTTCACGGGACGAAACCCTCGATTGCGCAGCGTCGTCATGCATTCTGAGGCGGCCATCTCAATCCATGTCGATGAATATTTTGCTGCGCCTGCATGTCGCCCGGGAGGCTGAACGGTCTCGAGATCCCGCATCGCAACATCCACATCCGCTTCTCATTCTGCTGCGCCGTTGGAGCTGCCGTTCGATAGAAAGATACGGCACGAAACGATCCCATTCTCGAACTTGAAGACTCTGAGGAGCACATTCGATACGATGCCAAGAGAAAGCTCGACGGTCCCGGCGAGGACAGCAGATCTAGACGCCCGCAAATAGTGCACGTCCCAAAAAGGAAGGTGATGTCACCGCAACCGTGTCGTGTCCAAGCGCGCGATTTAGCAGAAGCACATGCATGTTGCTCTCTTCACTTACGACCACGACCATCTAACGACCTCTTTACGCCCCCAAAGACCTTTCAAAAGACAAAAGAAACACTTCGAGTGTTGTTTGAATACCCTCGGAACTGCCGCATCAGCCACCTACGGTGAGCGTCGTCAGTTGTATCTGGTGACCCCAGGATTCCGAACCGAGCTGAACGCGCCCACAGATATCCTCAAGGCGAGACCCTGAACGGCTTTTCGATCTGGCATAACCTTGTAACCCTCTCCGGGCGCAATGGACGATACTCGTCATGAGAAGCTTAGTTCGTACTTCGAGAGAAGCGCGACTTTGGTGACAAGAGCTTGCGATCGGTACGTGCATAACGAAATTGCGCTGGGGATACCCTTCAGCGCCCGCTCACATGTCTGTTCCGCCTACTGTAGACTGGACAAAAGCTACGTCCAACCAGGCGTTACGCTTGTCGTCAAGTCCTTCGCAGAGAACCCCGTTCGTTCTGTACGTCCCCCCCCCCGGTGAATCAACGTTCCGGGACACACGCTCAGACCCAGACCCTGCACATTTACAGACGTTTCTTACCACTTTCGCCGTACTCAGCTTTCTGCCTGTTCTTTCTTTCCTGTACGTACGATACGCTCATCGCGATCTCAGGCGGGAATGAACTGACCACCACATGGGTTTGTTTACTTTGCCAGGGGGTTCTCGCTCTTCGCTCTCGGAACGTGCACTTTCCTCGCCCTCGGAGCCGCTCTCGTAGTCTCGGCAGCAGCGATCGCTTTCGTCGGTACGTTATCAACTCCCTACCCCCCTCATGGCTGGAAAGAAGCATAACTACGCATACTGACGTCCCGTTAACAGGGTTCTGGCTCCTCCTCACTCTCACCCTCCTCTTATTCGTGTCCTTCTTTCTCACCAACGCCGTGGTGGGCACCTACCTCCTCCTGCGGTACGTCAAGCTCGTCCGCACGGGCGGGCCCCGCGCTGGGTCGCTGGAGTGGGCGCGGGAGGTCAAGAGGCGGGCGCGGGGAGAAGATCAGCTTCAGGACGTTCGCGAGGTGAAAGCTGAACCCGAGTCAGAAGATTCGGAGAAGCTCCAAGACGCGGAAGACCAAGTTTCCCCCTCGACGGACGAACGGAACCAGCCTGAAGAAGACCTCGAACAGTTTGAGGCCGAAGAGAAAGAATCGGAGCCTGAGGACGACACGACCGTCGTCATCGGCGACGGGTCGCCCGATCGCAGGTTCACGTTCAAGGAACTGGCCATGGATGGGCACGATTCGCCGGTGTTCGTCAAGCAAGAACCGGTCGTGTTGACAGAGGTCATGCCTGAGATGCGCATGCCGTTGGCGAGTGTTGTTGATGCGTTGTGATGGCTGCGCTTTTATATTCGCGTGGGGCAGTTGAGCTCTGGGAATGTGTTTTGATAGTCTTGGGTCGGTGTCGAGTGGGTAATTTGGTAGTTTGATGTCGCGGTTTTCTCGTCGTTATTGTTACCTTGTACGTGCATTGGAAGTACCTTAGAATCGAATCTAGTAACCTGTTCTCTCACTCTCATATCGTTCAAAAACCGATATCTCGATGCACTTGACGTATAGCAAGTAGAAGTACACGTAGGGGATATCTTGTCCGTAGAGAAGTCCGATCTCCGCCTTACACGACGTTCTTCTTCCCCGTCCGCGCAGCATCGTAGTTCTCCAGGAACCACTTCACCGACTCGTCCAACGCTACACGTCCACCGCAACAGCAATCAGCCCACCAATCGTCACAAGAATGGAATGGAAGGGAGAAGCGCACCTTGTTCGAACGGCGTGAACTCGAAGTCCCCGATGAGAGAAAGCAGTTTCTTGTTCGAGGCTGGTTTCCGGAACTGCCCGTCTGCGCGGGATGGGTCGAAGGCGTATTCGCCCTTGAAGTCCAGGGCTTTGACGATGGCGTCGGCCACTTGCTTGATGCTTACTTCTTCGTCTTCGCCCACTACACAAACAAAACAAAAGCACGATGAGAATGCACAAAGTAAGAAATAGACATAACCATACCTGACAAGATGAGAGGCTCCACATCGTCGTATTCGCGTAATTGCCAAATGAAGAGCTTCGCGAGGTCCCGCGAGTAGATGAACTGCCGGAGAGGTTTGCCCGTGCCGCCGATGATGAAAGGGGTGCCGTTCTCTGCGCAGCAGGTTCATTGCCTCAGATATAGGAATAACGCGGAGTTCGGAGTTGCTTACTTTTGGCGAGGTAACATTTGTGGACGAGGGCGGGTATAACGTGGGCGGATTCTAGGTCGCTGGGAAGGTGAGGTTGTTAGGAGGGTTGGAGAGAGAGGAAGGGAGGAGGAGGGAGGAGGGCACGTACTAATTGTCGTGAGGTCCGAAGATGTTCGTTGGGATCGCAGAGGTGAAGTTGCTCCCAAACTGATCCTTGTATGCGCTACAGCCCCTCCTTCGTCAGTAATCATCCTCGCGTCGTACGGGGAGCGTGACGCACTGGTTGGCCACATCCACCATTCTCTTCGCATGTGCATAACCGAAATTACTCTCATGCGGCAAGCCGAGGTGGATCTTGGTCTCGTCGAGCGGGTATTCGACTTTGTCTGGGTACACGCAGGTGGAGAGACATGAGATGAGTTTCTTGACACCGGTTATGTGGGAGGTGTAGAGGACGTTGTCATTGATGAGGGTGTTGTCTCGGTAGAATGTGAGCTGCGTGGAACGAATTAGTCAGAATTTCAGAGGGCTTGGAGGGCTGAATGAGGTATGGCGCACTTTGTATTTCATGTTTGCGAAGAGACCGCCGACTGATAGCACAATCCACAACGTCAGAATGAGATGTGCGTCATCTGAGAAATTGATCACATACCTAGCGCAGCCAGATGAATAACATGCGTTGGCTTATACTTCTCAAATAGCTTCCTCGCCTGTTCCGCATCTCTTCACAACACCATACAGACCTTGCATTGAGCTCCTACAACATCTCAAATATAAAAATATTCGAACGCACCTCAGATCGCCCTCTTTCGACGAAGCGAACACCCAAGTCTCTCCAGGTTTCTTACCAAACCTCGAGCCCTCGAGTTCGGTCTCGATGACGTGCTGGATGGCTTTCCCGACAAGCCCGGTGCCTCCAGTAACGAGAATGACAGACATCGTGTCGCACCAAGCTGGCTGATACGATGGGTGACGAGGATGGGAGGGAAGGGAGATGAGGGGACGATAGAAGGAGCGGATTAAGAGTGCACGGATGAGATGACCGCGCCCAGATCTAGACGGCGATCGGCGTAGGCGCCCGTTATCAATCCGCGTCTCCGCGTCTGTGGCGACAACGCGCCTCTGACCACGCTAATAGAAATGTCGTCGCGCATCTCACTAGTATCTCACACCCTACATGCCTTCCTGAAACCCAGGATCCTGATAGGGTGTTCACTGCATAGACTTGGTAAGTTACTCTGTGATGAAAATGAGATATTTGGGTCACTGACAGCAACGTCAAGAGTCGAAGCCTTGATCTTCACGGTGATTCTCCACGCAAACTCGAGGCGTTCCATGTGCTGGTGACCGGGACGCGACAAGAATACCCCTCGAACCTAAGACTGTTCCGGCATGGCTTTATCAAGCATCCTCGAGGTCCTGGAACACAACTATAGCACTGCCGTACTGCTGTCAGTCGTAGTAACAGTGGCCATATACCTCTTCTCGCGGCGCAAAAACGATGGCGCACCACCTCTCGTATCGTATTGGACCCCTTGGCTTGGGTCAGCAGTTACTCTTGGGAAGGACCCGGACGCGTTTTTTTGCCGAAGCTACGTGAGTGTATTTGTTCTCTAGGCTGTTACGCGTTCTGACGTTGTCCAGTAAGAAGCATGGACCTCTGTTTCGAGTGCTTGCTGCAGGAAAGACGATGACCTATGTGACGTCTTCTGAGGTATGTCGGACACTGTTTATGTGATGGACGAAGCTGACGATATTCTAGCTCATTCAAGCCATATACCGCGACCCTCAGGTACGTGTCTCCGCGCTGCAGCTTTGTCTCAAGTGTTCATCTCCTTCCTAGACATTCCACTTCACTGAAATCCGTCAAGAAATGCAAGTCAGAGTGTTCCAAATGCCTCACGAAGTCAGCTACTCCGAAGAACTTTCTCAATCCTTCTTCCCAGCACACCACCGCGCCCTCGTCCCAGGCAAAATCCGCTCACTCCTAGCAGCCTACGCACGCTTCGCGTACAGCGAACTCAGCGCGCGCGTTCACACGATTGAATCCTTGCCGAAAGGTACCCCTCTGGCTGCAGGTATCGTTAGTCCTGCAGCGTACAATGCTGCTGCGAAGGCGCTGTATGGTGCTACGTACCACGCGAGAGAGACGATGGGCTCGTTCATGCAGTTTGATGGGGTCTTCCATATGGTTGCGGGTGGATTGCCGTTGTGGTTGATGCCCAGTGCGAGGAAGGGGTGGGAGGATGTGATTGAACATAGCGTTGAACACGTACGGTTCCTTAGGAAGTCGAAGTTGCCCTTGACGGATTTCATGGAGATGTTTATCGGTGAAGGCGATAAGCATGATTGGGTCAGTCTCTTCCTGACGAATTCCTTTCTGATTGCTAATTTCATCTGCTGGACTACTAGTCAGATCGGGTAGTGGCGAATATCCTTGCAATCTCGCTTTGGGCTGTGCAGGCCAACACGACATGGGCGATATACTGGTGCATCGTCTTCCTCCTGCAACATCCCGAGGTCCCTCAAGCAGTGCTCTCCGAGCTCGAACTCGCTCGAAGCAGATGGATCTCCTCCCACCCAGAATCACCTCTCACCCCAGAAACCTTCCCGGAGTTTCTTCAAGACTCCCCAGATGCCTTCCCCATCCTCACCTCATGCATACACGAAACTCTCCGTCTTCGCTCTTCTTCTTTCTCCATTCGGCGCGTAGGCACACCCACCGAGTTCGCTGGGTACCACTTCGATGTCGACGACCAGGTCGTGTGCAACACGCGTGCTGTACACATGGACGAAAGGGTGTATGAACGAGCGCAGGAGTTCGTTTTCGATCGGTTCACGGATGCAGGGAAGAAGAGAGCCATGTTGAGTGGCAGAAGCGCGTCGCCACCATTTCTCCCTTTCGGTGGGGGCGTGTCGATGTGTGAAGGAAGGTGCGTAGGCTTATTTACTCCCACACTCCATATAATGACCTCGCCCTGTGAACTCGCAGACATTTCGCTATGGGTGCCATGAGAGCCTTCATCACGACGCTCTTCACATTCTACACCGTGGAGGTGGCTCCTTCGTCGATTGGCCAGTTCCCCGAACCCCAGATGGAGCGGATTGGCGTTGGGCTGGTGGGTCCGAAGGGGGATGTGAACGTCGTGGTGCGGCGGCGCGCGCAGGCTTTCTGACGAATCGTACGCGCTTCAAGGGTTCAACGTTCAACGATGACCTGGGGTCGAGCCTCGAGTCAAGCTGTAACTTGTATCACAGGTCCACTCCATCATGCATCAATGACCAATGACGCTGTATTATGCAAACTATTCACCAACTATTCACTGGGCATTGAAGTGGAATGATAAGTTTAGGACTTAGAGAAAGGCTGAAGCATTCCACTGGGCCATCTCGTCGCACGCACTTAGACATCCTCGGCTGAATTCACCGCATTGCCACTGTTCAAAGATTCACTCCAGCTATGTCTGATGTAGTTCCAATGTCTCTTGTAATGAGAGAGGACAGGAGAGGACCTAAGAGGACTTGGAAGGCACTAATACCGCCCGCGTCCGCTTACGATGGAGGCGCAAGACGGAGGCAGAGCGCGACGCGCGCCCAATGTTTCGTTGCGCCATGCTCATATAACATGGATGTAGTCTCTCAGGCTCATCACTGCGTTTCTTTCTCTTAACCACGTCAAGACAAGCCCTCAGCGGCACTGTACATACCCTCTGCTCACCTGCACCCAGCGTACATCCCACCCAAGCTTTCAGGACAGGATGGCCGACGTCCTTACGTCCGTGCAGACCTACGCCTCGCAGAACCCTCTCATCTCGACGGTCCTCGCTCTCCCAGTCGTCTACTTCACGTACTCCCTACTCAAACCCTGCGACCCGCGTTCACCGCCCCAGGTGTCGTATTGGATTCCATGGTTGGGGTCGGCGTTGACGATGAGTCGGGATCCGGATGAGTTCTTCAAGGGTGCGACGGAGAAGTTGGGTCCGGTGTTCAAGGTGAAGGCGATGGGGAGGAATACGACGTATGTCACGTCGCCTTCGGTGAGTCGAGTTGTACTTCATTGTACCAAAGAATGAGACTTCTGACCAGTGTCGGAATGTTCGTCATAGCTTATTGCTGCAGTATACCGTGATTCGAAGGTAAGCTACTTCATAGCTTTTACCTTGATTGTGTGACTGACGATGCCTGTTTTGTGCCATATCTAGACTTTCGAATTCCAAACAATCCGCGCAAAGTTCAGCATCAACGCATTCTCGATCCCTCCTCATGTCGTCACGATGCCGCAGATGACTGAGGACTACTACCCCGCCCACCACCGCGTGAACGCCCCCAAGAACATCGGCAGTATCCTCACCCGTTACGCTACCTACACCTTCCGCCACCTTCGAGCGAAATCCCTGAACTTCGATGGCGCCTCCGGGTCACTGAACTCGCTCATGATCATGCCGGCGTACGTCTCGGCTGCACACGCGTTTTTCAGCGAACGGTTCCCGGCGGAGAAGACGTACGCGGACTTTGCGAAGTTCAACGACGCGTTTCATGTGATCGCGGCGGGGCTGCCGAAGTTTATGACGGCGGAACCCAGGAAGGCTTGGGAGAGGGTTGCGGATGTGATTGAGGTGTATGTGAAGGATGAGAGGGAGAAGGGAGAGATGACGGAGTTGGTGGAGGCGACGTTGAATGTTGGAGACTCTGCTGGATGGGTGGGTGCTTTTTGTGGTTGTGTTCGTTTACTTACGTTGTGATATTGACGCGTGTTTTAAGGATGACCACACTATGGCGGCAATGCTCGCGTCGGACCTCTGGGCCATGCAAGCCAACGCGATCTTTGCCGCGTACTGGTTTGTGGTTCTTCTCTTGCAACATCCAGAGGACCTGCAACGCATCAACGCCGAAGTGCTCGCCGCCAATGCCAAGTGGAAGACAACTCACCCCAACACCCCGCTCTCCGAGACGAACTTCCCGCAGTTCATGACCGAGCTCGCGGACCAATTCCCCCTCATCACGTCGGGTATCATGGAGACCCTCCGTCTGCGCACGTCGAACTTCTCGATTCGCAGGGTGACGACGCCGACAGAGCTTGATGGGTTCAAGTTCGACGTCGACGACGAACTGATTTGCAATTTGCGAGTGGTGCATATGGACGAAGAGGTGCACGAGCGGCCGTATGATTTCGTTTTGGATCGGTATGTCGACTCGGGGAAGAAGTACTCGAAGAATGGAGTGCCCGTGTCGAACCATTCGATGCCGTTTGGTGGTGGAGTGTCGATATGCGAGGGCAGGTACGTTGTAATTGCTGCTGTCATTCCTGAGTTCCGCATTACTGACGGGGTATGGTTTATGCATAGGCACTTCGCGCAAGCGGAGATCAAGACGTTCATCGTTGCTCTGCTCTCTATCGCTACCGTTGAGGTCGATGAGGACCCTACTGCGACTTGGCCCGACTTGGCTATGGACAGAATTGGCGTTGGTATCATCAGTCCCAAGGGAGATGTTAACGTTATCGTTCGTAGACGAGATCTGTGATATTATTCGTGGACGTCGTAATGCGTAGGTGAATATTATTATTTTCCGTCACTTCATCTCTATGCTGTGATTCAGGCCAGAGAAACGAAACGAAAGATGAAGAAATGCAAAATGAGAAGAAGTGACGTCATAAGTGAACGATCGAGAGGCGGGTGTGGGTGGTGAGCGGGTGGACACCTTCCAGCGCGCCGTAGTCGCCGCCGTTCTATCCGGTGGCGACATGACGCACCCCAGAGCCACCGCTCGTTTATATATACCTTCCCTCTTCCTCCCTAAGGTCCTCATTCCAACCACAACATCCATCTTACAGTACCAAAATCAACCATGAGCCAAGACGCTATCACCTCCAGACGCCACAACGAGTACGTTGGCTCCGACGCCAACTCTGGTAGAATCCCCGGTGCAGAGAAAGCTACCACGGGCCACCACTACATCTCTGTCTTCCCCAAAGGTACGCTCGCGCTGCGCTCCTAGTCGTCGAGCCACGATGCTGACCGTGTCTTCTGTTCAGAGGGCGCGCCCACGCAGGGTAAGGGCGAGCGCAAGCCAGAAGAACATATGCCCCCGCCGACAGGCAGGGGAGGTATTGCTGATGTTTCCCCAGGTATGCTTCTACGATCTTCCTTGCAGTGATGACCTAGCTCAAGCGTCGACCGTCATAGACACCTCGAACCAGTTCACAGAGCGCCTCAGTACATTCCGTAACTCCGAGCCCCACGTTCAAGATTCCCAAAGCCAACAGCCTCAGCCGCTGTCACCAGCACCCGACTCGCGCACCGTCGTTGACACCGATCCGTTCGCTGAGCCTACCAGCGCCGCGGACACGATGACCGGTGCTACGTCGAAGGACGTGCATGGGGGTATTGGGAAGCCTGGGAGCGGGATGACCAGTGCGGAGCGACACCACGAAGGTTCGAGCCATCGGAAGAGGAATCTGCAGGGACTTGGCCAGTACGGCAATGCGGACGAGTTGTTTGAGGAGTGAGGATCTGCGCCGCGGAGAGTCGAAGAGAATAGTCGAAGTCATCAGCAGCATACAACATTTGCATTGTAACATCACGCTTGGTTCAACTGAATAGTAATCACCTCATCGAGTTCGTCATGGTACATGGCGCGTGTGCAGCAACCATTCACCCACTGAATGAACGAGAGCAGCCTGTCTTCTTGCGCAGAATAGATGTCGTGTGACGACCCCGTGAGATGATTGACTCCACACCGTCTTCGAGCTGTATATAAACTGGTCGTACGACCCTACTCCTCAGTTTCCAAACGTCTTTACGAACCACCAATCCCCCTCTTACGACGAGTTTCGCCCCTTCAAATGTTGAAACAAATTGGCCTTCGCGCGTGAAAGTGAGTGAAGTCAGTGGTTACAGGCACTCTCACAGGCAAGACGCACCTACTATCCCCATGGTCGTACTTGTGATTCTCTTGTTGCCTATAATAATATAGCAGATGTTTTTGAATCACCGGGAACGAGCTTTCATACCTCCACTGGATGTTCCCTGGGCACGAGTCTTCTACATGTCTTTCTTCTTTCTCCACCGTGTTTCCGAGTCTGTCAGCAATATGATCATGTTCGTCTACGATGAATATGTAGAGATTTTAGAAATACAGGTTTATGCCAAGCGTACCAAAGTCTTACCAAGAGCCTCGACTGCCAGCTCCGATACGCTCGTATGTGTGCTCCGCTGCATCCGTTACAAACATTGGAGGTCCTGTACACGTTTTCTCATCCTTTGATGTCTCCATTCTCACCTGCGCGACTCCGAAGACCTTGCCAGCGATGCGAGGGCTATTCGTGAGTCGGAGGTGACGCAAATTGCGAAAGGGCCCATGAGATGTCCAAATGTGGCGGACTGAATCACAAGACACGGTTTGGTGGCATCTTTGGTGACCTACTAACATACCTATGAAGAGTCCTTAATTAATGATCGTCGGACTTGTCTAACAACACCGGATGCACGGTCTACCAACAAGGTGAAGCTTCAGTAAACACGCTGCCGGTGGGCGAGGATTCTGGACAAGTCGGACTTACTGATGTGTGCCAAAATCCCGTTCTTTCAACGCTCTGGACAGAGTTCGAACAGACCATGATACACAACGGCGGCGAGTGAAGTCACCGCACAGGGAACGTGGACGTCCCACTGCTGGATGTCGAGTGAGAGGCTGCCGTACGCAAGTTCTTTGAAACTTGACGGCATGATCAGCGAGTTGTTCGTGAAACTCGATCTAGGCGATGCGGCGATATGAGAGACCGACGACAATGCATAGAAAGTGATTGAATGACGTACCGTTTGAATTCCATGCCAAGAAAAGCCGCGGTGGCTGTGATGAATCATCAGGACTCAACGTACTCAATGTTCATTCAACATTGCACCATTGGCTCGGCATTGTTTGTCCAGTCAGACAAGACGACCCGACCAAGGTGAGAACATCGACGGCGCACATCGATACACGTCTTCCCATGGACGGAGAAGGCTCAGGTCACCGAGTTCGACGATGAAGACCCTGAGACCCTTCAGGTGCACACTTTCGAAACACCGGTCCATCGTATCGTGCGCATTCACTAATGCCGCAAAGGATCCATAAGCATTGACGAAGTAGTCAGCCAAGAAGCTACACACCTATGATAACGCCATTTATTGGACTCGGTGATAGGATTTCCAGAACCAGATGCCATAGACAAAGAGCTCAGCGAGGCCTAAATAATACGACAAAGTCAAGTGTGTCTCATGATAGAGAGTGAGAGTGATAATATGCGTGAACCAGTCGCGAAGACTCGGAGAGTCCAAAGTATGTTGGCTCAGTTGGCTGTCGTCTGCTGTCGTGTGCAGAGAGACGAGAATCAGATCTCAGATCTGGATGGAAGTAGTAGCTAGCGCTCATCGTAGACGCACAAGGAAGATCTCAGATTTGCGCCTGCCAAGTCTCCTCTTCCTCCTTCTCCTCCGAGCGACGTGCATTCCGTTACTTGTGGTCCTCTCCATATCTTCTTATAAAATCTCTGCTACAATCATGGGCAACACTCCAAGCTCTTCGGAGACTCATCCAGCATCCGAGTCAACTTTCCTCGCACTTGGAAGTTTTCATGGACCTTTCAATGTAAGTAAACCGTTGCTTCGCTTTCCGTCAATCCCCATGCTCACCTCCCAATGTAGATCCTTTGACTTCACTCTCGCATGTGAAATTGCTGCACTATGTGATTCTAGTGATAACTTCGCTACCACAAGCACACTCACTGCACCTTGTATTTGCAGGTCTCGTTGCCTATGACACTATGCTCACGCTCTCGAGAGAAATGGACTGCGTATGGAGGCGGAAGCTCAATTTTTGCACGGTGATATTTGTGTCTCAAAAGTGGGTTTTGGTATTGGACGGAGTTCTCCTGACCTTACCCGTAGCAGGTCTCTGGGTGCGTCTTGACATCGTCGTTTTGTGCTCCGAGTTCAACTAACATGTGAGGCATAGGAGTGAGTTTGGTACCAGCTTACGTTCCACGTCAGTGGTTGACACAGCTACAGATGCAAGACTGTGGTCATCTCAAATAGTGTTCTCCGAATTCTGGGCATGCTGGGCGCCGTTGGTATGCACGGTCTTTCGAATTCACTGCCGACCCTTGGCACGACTGATGCTCCCTGCCGCAGCCTTCTCTACGCTCAAGATATGGGCCATCTGGGGCCACCATCTTACTATGGCACTAGCAGTTCTGCTTACAAGCACAATTGTTCCAGCATTAAGGCTGGTAAGATGCTCACAATATACCGGATCCTTTATGTTATGTACTAAAACTGACTCTCATCTCTAGTACAGTTACTCGCAACTGAAGTCTTTCTCTTATGAGAGTGGAAATTGCTTCAGTGATGTTCGATACTCTCTATCTGTCCACTCCCGGTAAGCTAGGCCTTGACACATTCGTAATCTCCGTTTCTGAGTGTCCTTCACGTAGCCGTATGTGCTGCGCTGCATTCATATTCTTCGCTGCAAGAATATTGATTCTTTGGCCCGTTTAGTAGCATATGTCGCGCGTAGCGCTGCCATTGCGAATGATCTACTCGTGCTCATTCTCACATGGATCAAGGTAGCAGGAGTATGGCGAGAAAGTCTTAGGATCAAAGGCTTCAAACCCACCTTTACCGTGCTACTTCTTCGTGACGGTGGGTCTCTTTTACTTGTGCCTACACAACAGAAGTTCTCATTGTCGGTTTAGGGACGTTATCCTTTGTGTGAGTCTCCTTCCTCTTCATTCGAGCCAATCTGGACGCATTCGCAAATTCTTTAGCATGCTGCTCGTGATGAACGTCGTAGCATTGGCTCTCAATATATGCCAGGTGGACTCCGACGGAAGAAATGGGATCCTTATCATAGCCAACGCGTACGCTAACCATTTATTCTGCTGGTTCTTGAGTTGTGCTCAATTCATCGCGCAGCATCACCGCTTGCCTCATCTCCCGCTTCATTCTCGACCTTCGACAAGCTTGCGACGGCTCAAGTTCCCGGCTCCCCACACTCCCCACCTTGTCGAACGCGGAGTCCAATGGCACCCAATATCTCGGGAACTCCACAGAGGCACCTCCCGTTACCGAAAATTCGACATGGGTCGCGGGCCCCAGCGTTGGTGTCGCCAACGATCAGCAACACGAGGAAGCAGCTCTATTGTTCCGCGTTGGGCTGGGAATAGATATCGAGGTACCACGTGAGATGGTCGAGTATGTATTTTACTTCGTCG
Source organism: Steccherinum ochraceum (assembly GCA_004332605.1). Lineage (NCBI taxonomy): Eukaryota > Fungi > Basidiomycota > Agaricomycetes > Polyporales > Steccherinaceae > Steccherinum > Steccherinum ochraceum. The sequence continues at coordinate 68,524 of RWJN01000100.1, read as the reverse complement.
CTTTTGAGCTTGTTCTCCGCTGATCTTCTCCTTCCCCAATCACTTGGTGTAGATATGATGCGTCTGTCACCGTCGCCGACTCAGCGACATCCACGAGAGCGTCTCAGCAGTTTTGTCGAGTGGCAGCTCGCTCCGAATGATAGAAGGTTCTGACACAATCCATCAAGTTGCAAGATCAGTGTAAACGCCGTCCGGCCATTGCTGACAGAAAAGATGCGCAGCCTCAACGCGTCGAAGACTTGCCGCTTCATTGCCTCTATAGCGCTTGCGTTGCAATAGAACACCCTATACATTCGTCTACTTGAGACTTGTTCGTCCTGCCGTGCCAGAAGCTTCCAATGTCTACAGCAAGCACTGGTCAAGTTGATGGCTCATCCACCGACCCCAAGCACTGCTGCATACCACAGGCCCCCGCCTCAGAAACCAGGAGATTAAAGCATTACTGCGTGGTTGATAAGGACGGAGGTGTTTACTTCCCCCTGCTTTCATTCATGCCACCTTTTCTGACGCTCTTCGCTGTGGGCGCAGCTATCGTACGATCACTGAAACAATTCCGAGTACCATGAATCTCCAAGTTCAACGTTCAATGTGCTGCATGAAGTTTTCATGTGTCCTATGCCGGCATGCTTCTGTGATCTTGAGGCGCTTGCAGTCTCTTTGACCGCTCAATGGTCTGACAATCATCCACTCGATGATGCAAGATTCGCTTTCTCTGTGTACTGCATGTTCTGGCACAGGAACGTACATACGTTCACACCCAAATGCCAGTCTGCGCTATATCGCCCGACCTCGAATTCTTATCTTCGCGCTGGGGAACCCACGATCCAATGGCCTTGGGAATTGGTCCAAGCGTGACGTCGATCTCGTGCCTCTCTTTCCCCGAACTCTGTCCGACACGTTGCACGGAAGACGTTACCAGGATCAACTACTCAGGTTGACTCATCTGGCTCTCCTTTCCTCGCCCCCTACCACTCCCACTCATATTCACTCAAATCATGGACAACAGTGCGTTCCCCGAGGCCCATCCAGCACCCTCTAAGGATGATCGCAAGTGATGTATTCGTGTATTGCGTTGGTTTTGGTCACCAACTGACACGCACTCAATC
>RWJN01000100.1:33277-67362 GCA_004332605.1 Steccherinum ochraceum | reverse complement strand
TTCCGCAAGGAGTGACAGACAAAGTTCTTCGATTCTGGACAAGATACAAGACGGCAGCCGATGAATTCGATGCGGAGTTCCTGCAGAAGTATCGGGAGGATATGGACACATCGATGATTTTCGTGAGTGACAGGTTGCACGAGTACGAGCCGGGGCTGATGCGCATAAGGCTGGACTTTTCTCTGCGGTCACCGCGACCGTGGCCAGCATGACCCTTTCCGATCTCCAACCGGATTCGAGTCAGACTACCCAGGCTCTCCTGCAGAACATCTGGCTTTCTCTCAATCACACCGCCGGTCCCGCTCCTCCTGCCGTTGCGCTCCCCAATTGGGATGGCCCCTCCATATCCGTCGTTTGGGTACAATCACTCCTGTACGCCAGCCTCGCGTGCAGCCTATTCGCTGCTCTCGGTGCCGTCCTTGGCAAGCAGTGGCTGAACAGGTATAGCAGTGTGGGCGAGCGTGGGACTCTGGCAGATCGGGGAAAGGAGAGGCAGCGGAAGCTTAGAGGCTTAAAGGACTGGCACTTTTACAGAGTCCTGGAAGCCCTCTCCGTCCTCCTCCAGATATCCCTGTTGTTGTTTGGACTAGCGCTGTCGGCATTTATGTGGACGCAGCAACGGGCTGTCGGGATTGTCCTCATCCTCGCCAACTGCCTTGGGGCTGTATTCTACTTCTCTGTGATCGGGGCGTCCGTAGTCTCTGATGACAGCCCTTTCCACACACCGCTCTCCGACTTTCTGCGTCAAGCAATTCATACTACGGCGGATTGGACCGATGTTGCAAGGGTGCGCTGGACCAGGTCGAAAGTGCCGAATTGGATACAGAAGCCATGGACGGAGAGAATTCGTCCTTGGTGCTCTGCTCTTGGACAGAAGCTAGTCACAGCTGCTGGTTTTGTTTCACAGGTGTCGAAAACGATCATGACCGCTATACTGGTACCTGCGCAAGATTTCCAACGTTTCACAGCTGCGCATGTATCGCGCCTTTCTCAGACCCGAGACGTCATCCAACCGACATCTGCGGATCCCGAATCTCACGCAGTGTCGTCGACGCCACGACGTGGTGTTCAAGCATCAGGTGCTCGCTTATTGTCTGCCATACGTGCAAAGTCCTCCCGACTTCAGTTGCCGCGAGTGATTCAAAGAAGCAAGACCTCTCTTTGGCATGGGTCTCGCCAAGTAGAAACTCAGAAGTACGACAGCGCGGAAGCCCTGCTGTGGCTTCTTGAAACGAGCACAGACCCCATTGTTCAAGTGGACGCGCTGCAGGCTGCTCACTTGGTGGAATGGCCAAACGATCTCCACAAGTGCCTGTACAACACTTCAAGGCTGGATCTCCTCCTCCAGCAGATCGCTTCTTGCTTTCAAACAAATGCTTCTGGTCACGCTTACCTTCCCAGCTCCCATGAGCATAGAGCGTCGGGGCTCTGTTCGGCATTCCTCTTCGTCTACTGGGAGTTTCTGGTGCGCAATTGGAACGCAGCCAGTAATTGGATGAGGGAGAATCACCAGTCTTTCTCACGGGCACGCCAAGATATTCTGAGGGCTTTACAGTCGTACAAGGATGCCCTGAGCGAAGACAAACTCATCTTGTACCTAACATTCCTGACGCTCGACTTCTACCCCTGGGCTCCCTCTGTAACTCTAGCTGGATACTCAAGTTCGATAATGTCTACGCAGACACTGTGTACTCGGACATTGTTCTACCTTGCTCAAATGGCGCGAGCCAGCCCCTGGGCCGACCGGTACCATCAGCGGGTGCTACGCGCACTCGCTCGTCACTGCAAACAGTCGCCTTCCGAGGAAGTGAGGACTGTCTCAGTTGCTGCGTTCGCCATCATCTTTGGGTTTAATCTGCCCCGGTTACATGCAGTGCCTTCGTATATGCGTGCTTGTAATCTCAATGTTTGGACCCCTCGCTCTTCGGATCAGAAAGCACTGACTGCCTATCTGTCTCGAATTCTGCTGGTGGCCTCACCATCGGAGAATGGCCCGGAGAGCGAAGTTCTCTGGCCGTCCGTGGAAGCCGTGTTCTCCATGATCGCTCGTCGTGAAGGAGAAATTGACTTCAGTGACAAAGATCTCCTTCACTGTCTCGATTGGGCTACCAAGATGCCTGTTCCTGACAACCACGACTTCAGCTCACCGCAGGATCCTCTTTTACGACTGCATAGTGCCACTCTTCACCTTATCCGGATCCTCGTGAAAGCGCAATCATCGAATGCACACGTCCGGAAGCTGATGACACAATGTATTCCGTTCATGACGCATTCGACTCTGAGATCATTGAGATCTGAGCAGGAACAGCGTATTCTTGAACACGACAAGATTTACACGGATATTCTCGCATACTTGTCGTTCATCAGAGGCACAACTTGGCTCGACGACGCTGCCAACGTAATCTTCGTGCGAGTCTGGGCGTGGGTCATTGCCCAGTGGACCGAGACATCTTCATATGGTCGCCTCAGATCCTCCAAAGCAGCGGCGCTGTCGACAAGAAGATTGCTATTTTACACGAAATTTCGTCAACCCGCAGAACAGGACTGGGGTGACGATCGCGCCCTAGTCCAGGAGATCGCTGTGGAGGTGGCAACAGAATGGATGCTCTTAGATGTGATTCCTCGCATGGCGAATTCGGAAGAGGGTCCACCGGCCAATGACAACCTTTGCATCGCGTACACCGCAGAGGTCATCGATGCGCTCGATGTGCGGACTACTTCTGAAGCAGTTCGCTGTAACGTCGAAGCGTTGCACGAGTCGCTTGCCAACAAGTCTAAACCAAAGTCTACCGCAAGAGCGGTAAAGGCGATGGTACAACCTCTGCTCAACGTCTTGTTGAAGAAGCTTCTCGAATACCGGCAGTTGGAGCACTTGCGGAGCCTGTCACCTTCCCAGATCCCCCTTCCCCCATCGCCCACCACCACCGCCTTAATAATAGAAGAGGTTGAAGACACGCCGTAAACGTCGGAGGTCCGAGCAGGGTAGTTTCTAGCGCGTAGATTGGTCGTTGTAGTCGTACAGTAATACAGAAAGTTCATGTTGCGAAGGCGTAAAGAATACAAATGATATGAGCGCAAAAAGAGCACGTGTTCAAAGCGAATTGAAAGTAGACAGAGCGAGACGAGAGCGAGACGAGAAAGCGAAGTCAAAACATGCAATGCGTGAGGAGAACGAGGTAGAGAGCGATACGAAAGAAGGATAAGGATAAGGGGGCGAGTCCAGACAGGCCCTGGTGTTGGATAGGGAGCGTGATGGTGTGATGCTGGAAGGAATCGTGCTTGAGGTGGACTGCTGGGTCCATATGCGTAGTGTGCGTGCTTGAGGTGGACAGCTAGGTCCTGAAACGTATGCGCGTGCTTGACGCGGCTTTCGAATATCTTGAAAGTTGCAGTGCATGCAAGATGGGGTGGTGTGGAAGGAGGGGAGGGGAGGAATTGGGTCGTTCATATGTGCATGATTGTGACCACTGCCGCAGAGATGACTATGGCGACAAATGCGAGGGCGGAGAACGCTATCATGCATCTCCTTGCCCATTTCCTTTCCGTTTTCCTCAGCAGCTCGATCAACTCTTTTCTCTCTGCTTCGGTTTTGGTGGGCTCCCAGTCCTCCGGGGCGACGAGTGGGAAGAAGAGGATGAAAATGCCTGCGAGCCAGAAGAGTGGGAACACTGTAACGCGAGACAAAATAATGAGTACGTTGAATTCAGTGGTAAAGAGGTGCGAAGAGACGTACAGAACCCAAACTTGAAGAGGTACATCGCCAGCGTGGGCGGCTCTGCTACAACGCTGTACGAAGGCAAGTCCGACGCGTATGCGTACGGAGGAGGTGGTGCGAGCTCAGCGTCGTTTGCATCTGCTGCGTAGAACTCCTGCTGAGCACGAGAATCGTGCCGGCTGTTCTGCGTTCCCCGTGAATGTGTGACACCGAAAAAGGCGTCGATGGGGTCGGAGACCTCCTCTCGAGGGGTAGATGTTGGCAAAGCTGGTGGTGGGGAGGGGAACGCTACGTGTTCGCCTGTGATAGTTTGTGCCTCGAAGTCGACTTCAGCAGAAGAAGTGCTGGGAGTGGCGGGAGTGGCTGGAGCAGCGCGCCAGAATCCGAAAAGGGTGCGGAAGCTCGAAGTCGTGGAGGTCGAGGAAGACATGATCTTCGTGAAGTAGTGGTAATTGAACCGAAACGATGCTCGTAGCAAAAGTTGGAAGTCGAGAGGTCGGATGAGGCTCGGGGAGCGAGAATGAAGGATATTCTGAGGCCATGGTGGGCGGGACTATATGGGATGCGCGAAAACGATCCAATTGGGGTGTGATTGGATTGGTGTCATCCACAGGGACCTACAATCCAATTGCCCTCTTCTTGCCTTCCAGAATTTCGCATGGAATGGTGAGAAAATTCAGAGGATGATGCGAAGTCTTCCGGTTGTCAAGAGGACGATTGGTTTGACGCTGTTCCAGGAGCGGCAAGAGCCAAACAGACACCAATAGAGGCGCGAAGGCGGGAGGCGGGGCGCCCGTATCGAAGTTTTTTTACGCCAAGACAGAACGGAGGCAGAGCGGCCAGAATCGCAAGTCGTCAAGAGAGAGTGGATTGGATGCGGTGCAAGGTGATTGCCACATTCAATATGTCCGAGAGACTATGTGTGCTATCCATGAACAGTCCGAGGAATTCAGCTGCTTGTGGTGGACAACGAGGGGCGTAAGTACCACGCCGTGCTCGATGTTCCTTTCAACAGGAACGCCATGTCTGTTGTCTGTTATTATCGTAGTGCAGATCTGAGGGGGTTTGTACAGGTCTAAAAATCATGTCTATAAGGTATCATGGGCAGTGCCCTGCAGAAAGCTACAACCTATCACATACAACGTTTAGTATGTCGAGATTGGAACCATTAAAATTGTCCGATGCAATGTCAACAAAAAAAACCCCGAGAATTGATTAGAGTCGCTCGCCGCGACCAATGGTGGTGACCTTGAAGCCAATCTTCCTCAGCTTGTCGGCGTCGACGAGCAGACGGCCGTCGAAGACGAAGGCGGGCTTGCTCATGTTCTGGTAGACGGTTTCCCAGTCGATTTCGCGGAACTCTTTCCACTCGGTGGCGATGACGACGGCCTCCTTCTGTTGGCAGGCCTCGAGCGCGGAGTGGACGATCGTCACTTGCTTCTTGACTGCGAACACAAAATACATGAGATACAGCGCAAACCAGGGTGACAGAATACGTACTGGTCTCAAGAGTCAGGTTGGGAGCGGCCTCCGAGAGATCTTGCCAGATCTGTGCCTCTTCGACCTTGGGGTCGTAGATGGTGACATACGCGCGCTCTTGCAGGAAGTCGCGGATGATGGAGATGGAGGCGGATTCACGGGTGTCACCAGTGTCGGCCTTGAACGCGAAGCCAAGGACAGCAATGTGCTATACGAAACGATTCATGTCAGGACAAAATCGGCGCCACATTGACAACGAGACGCACCTTGCCGGTGATGGTGTTGAAGAGGGTATCGACCACGGTCTTCGAGAAACGGCTCTTCTGGTATTCGTTCATCTCGACGACTTGCCTCCAGTACGCGGCCACCTGGGGCAAGTGCAGGCTTTCACTGAGGTATACGAGGTTGAGGATATCTTTCTGGAAGCAGGATCCGCCGAAGCCTACGGATGCGCGGAGGAACTTGGGGCCAATGCGGGAGTCGAAGCCGATGGCGTGGGCGACTTCATCGATGTTTGCGCCGGTGGCCTCGCAGATTGCGGAAAGTGCGTTGATGGAGGAGATACGCTGGGCGAGCATGGCGTTGGCGGCGAGCTTGGAGAGCTCGGATGACCAAAGCCCGACGGTCAGGACGCGCTCTTCACTAGATCGTCAAAAAAGGTTGAAGTGATATGATCGAAAGATGTACAGGACATGGCAACTCACGGAACCCAGTTCCCGTAGACCTCAGCCAACGACTGGCAAGCATCCTTTCCTTCTTGTGACTGCAGCGATCCGATGAGGACACGGTCGGGCTTGAACAGGTCGGCGATAGCAGTTCCCTCAGCAAGGAACTCGGGGTTGGAGAGAATGTCGAAGCGGGTTCCGGGCTTGGAGTTTGCCTCGAGGATAGTGCGCATGGACTCGGCAGTTCGGCAGGGGACGGTGGACTTCTCAACGACGATCTTGGACGATGTTGCAACAGCGGCGATCCTCCTAGTAGCGAGCTCGACATAGCTATACAGCAAAGTGCGAGAGTCAAAACGCGTCCCCGAAGCTGCAAAAAAGTTTGCAAGATGCCACGTACTTGAGATCAGCAGCGAACCCGGCTCCCACACCGCTCTTCTTTGTGGGAGTGTTCACTGAGACGAAAATGAGGTCCGCCTCCCGGATCCCCTTGTCCACATCGGTTGAGAAGAAGAGGTTGCGGCCCCGAGCTTGCTTGACTACGTCGACGAGTCCAGGCTCGTAGATGGGGAGATCGAAGTCGGGGCTGTTCCACGCGTCGACACGGGCCTTGTTGAGATCGACGATGGTGACGGTGATGTGGGGGCACTTGAGGGCAATAACGGCGCAAGTAGGTCCGCCTGGTGACTCTCTTGTGAGATTGGTTGCTCTATAAAAGTACTGAACGGGACGCACCGACGTATCCAGCACCAACTGTGGGTTGTCAACGGTGTCAATTGTCAGTGCCTGGGTATCTGCGAGAGATGCAAGAGACGTGGACGCACTGCAGCAGATTTTGGTAACCTTGACGGGAGCCATTTCGTAGCGAGAGGATCGACGACAAGAAAAGAGAGTGAAAGGTGGAAGGAGTGGACTATCAAGCAGGATCAGCCACGAAGGAGGAGATATAGGATGGTTGTATGTAAATTAGAGCAACTTCACGGCGCGGTCTCTCCAGTCCGGGCGCGCCCGCGGCCTCGCTCTCTCGGCGGACGGCCTACTCCCGGCCTTTTCTGACCTTGCCTTGATCTCTCTTCATCCTTCTCTTCATGAAACACGGCAAACTCGTATCTCAGGATGATTGTTGCTCTGTTCTTGCGCGATTTCTGACTCTTTCAACATGCTGCAGCACACCTCTCAGCCCAAGATCGCTGCACAAACGTGATGTTTTCGACGAACAAACGCGGTCGCGGAGGCGAACACTCGTTCTCATCATCGGTCCCTGATTGCTTCCTGGTTGCCATAGACGGGAAAGATGCGGTTTTAGTGTGTGTAATGACTTCATCGTCCTGCTTCTCTGTTCACTCGATCTGCTTCATGTTGATCTTCATTTTCATCCGTGCTTCCGCTCTGTAGCGGCTCTACAGGATCGCAGAACATCCCAGTGCTGTCGAAGGACATCCAGCAAATATCCAGGCAGCATCGAGAGCTGGCTGAGAGGAGCTGAGAGGAGACGAGTTGTGCAAAAAATCCATGCCTCGGCTAACTTAGACGCGAACAGAAATCTCCCGAAATGATAGGCTTGGCGTTCATCCTCATTGCCGCCGCGTAAGGCAATCAACGCTCCTGGCTAGGCTTGGCGCGGACTGCAGCGTTCAATATTCAACTTTGTATTCACTTCTCCCATTGCACCCCAGCCCAGCATGCAAATGTGAAGCTGCATCCCGTCAGATATCTCTATTACGCGTCATCCTGTCCCTCCTGGTTCCTTGAATGTCTACAACACATCCCACACCGACGACGGACAAGCTGCACAAACGCTTCAGCCTACGCACAATCCTCCATCTCAAAAGCGACGCCCGGCCACGGACAAGTTCAGACGCAAGCGCGCCGCCAGTTGCGTTTCGATCTAGGATCTTTCCTCGTCCCCGAGCGCAGTCGCTGGACCATGTCGCCGACGGAGCTCCTCGTGTCAACGGAAGGCGAGCAAGCACCAGTGGGTCGTCGGCCGTAGACGGAGAGAGCAAGGAGCTTCCATTGCGTCCGACTTCAAGTGTGTACAAGGACTTGCCTTCCTTGCCTAATGGCGTGCAAGATATCGTCGCTACTGCTGTGCCAGTACCCGAATCTGTACCCGTCCCAAGCTCGGTTGAAGAAGACGGTTTAGAAGGACTCGCGAAGGAGGGAATCGTAGAGAAGGTTGGGCTGGGACCGAATAGCACAAGGGCGGAAGACGCTCTCAATAACTTTGGTACGTTACAACGCTCTTGGCCTGCTTCATGTCAGCTTACAACGTGTACAGACGACGCAGTCGGTACCACCACCAACCCTGACGGCGCAGTCGCGAAATATGTCACACCAATCAAGACCATTCTCGACGCGTCGGGCGCAACGGAAGCTATTCATTCAGGCTTGGACTCCTTGATGGAGAACATACCCTGGCTGATGAAGGGTCTAGATGAAGTCGCTCGAATACATCCGGTTGTGACGGGTGAGTTCGTCCGTTCATATCAGAATATACTTGTTGCTGAAGTTGAACTCGACAGTCGCCGTTTTGGCTTTCAAGGCAGTCTACAACATGGAGCTCACGCGACGAGAGAACGATAGACGCATATTGTCGCTCTATGTAGAGATGAAAGACATGATTACTGTCTTGATCCAGTGCGTGAGCTCCGTGCAGTCATTGAACATACTCAGGCTGACCCCGGCATGTGAACAGGTTGCGAGACGTCAGAGACCCCGAAGACGTCGGCCTCGATGGCAAACCCATCTCTGCTCGCCTGCAAGGTCTCGCCAAGCAGACAGCCGACGACATCAAGAACTGCGCAAACGCATGCGACACTTACTCCAAAAAGCGACTTCTCGTCAAAGTGCTCAAAGGGTATGTGTGGGAGGAGAGACTGGTGGAATTTGTGGGGACGTTCCAGCAGAGGAAGACGGAGTTTGAGCAGGCGCTGACAATGCATATTGCGAGGACGGTTGAGAGGATGGATAGGACTTTGGCTGGGGTGAAGATTACTGCGGACGCGATCAATGAGAGGTGTGTGTGTGCTTGGCAGGTGATATGAGAGGAAGCTGATTGTGGCGGCGTGTAGGGTCGCGTTGTTCATGCGGGTCTTCGAGACGTTCGTTCCGTCCGCAGAAGCTGAATTGCGCGACCTCGTCAACCAGAAAGGCGACCCTAAGACTGTCCAAAATAACGAAACGCTCCTACTGGAGCTGAGCGAGCAAGAGACACGTTTGGATCCTCGCCGAAATACCGGACGAGGCATCAGGACCAACACAATCAAAGATCTTAAAGAGGAACTACGATTGGATCTAGATGTTGCGTTACAAAAGAACTTGGAGACCTTCGATGGCAAGTTTGAGCTATACCATCGGCAACTGCGTGAAGAGCTGGCGCAGTTTATTCATGAAGAGAATAATCAGCTGTTGACTGCCATGAGGGAAGGGCCGCATGATCGGATAGAAAACGAAGTACGTGCTTCAGCGATAAAAATCATGGGCCTCTCATGACTAACTCCATTTACAGGAGCTTCGTGGCATATGGAAAGAGATGGTAGGCGTACATCATCTATGTATGATATATAGCCCTGCTGACGGCTATTCGTGTAGAACTGGCGCCGCAATGTCAAATCGCGCCTCTTCGTTATGACGCTCCGAGACCACTTCCGCGAGAGAGTAGAAGATATCAAACACTCTCGTGTCTTTGGCGACCCTCCGTCGAACCTGCAACGCGTTGACGCCTGGGCTCTACAATTCGTCAGCGTGCCGTGGCTGCAGCCGATCATGGAGGCGTTCGACGACGACGGCTCGGGCTATATCACAATCTCGGAGGTTAACGCGTTTACAAGAGCATTGCCGGTCAGCCTCGGGTGGAGGTATGTTTGAGAGTGGCGAGTGGGAAGTTTAGGTCTATGATGACGAAGGGTCGGGTTTAGTTTGCAGCATTGGATTGCGTATTGGGCAGTTGGTGAGGACACTCGTCAGAGTCATCTTAAAGGAGGTGTTCCTCATATTATTTCAACTCAGGTTGGCGACTCACTACTGCGCAATACCGCGAGCAAATCCACGGCATCTTCGCGCAAATGTTCGCCCTACGGTCCAAGCTCTTGCCTGAAAATCGGCAAGGCGCCGATTTCTACCTCAACAAGGTTTGGCAGTCTACCGTCGAGCTCACATTGGCCTTCAAAGTGGACGACTTGCCCAGCGACGTGCAGATTTCCAGGATCTTGCCTTACGCCCAGTATGAAGAGGAGCGCATACGAAGAAACTTGTTGGATATCCGATACGATATTGATGCCTTGGATACGGTCTATGTCGTGGCAGGAAAGGACTCTGAGCGCCTTGAAAAGGTCTGTCTTTCACAGCTTTTATGGAGGTTTGCATCGACTTATATGCGTGTCAATATAGTATGTGCTAATCCTCATTTATCTCCTATTGAGAAGGGATCTAGAGATCTTCACATTTGCGCAAACGAATCCCTTACATCCGGACGAACTGCCGAATTCTGCTGCCAGCCTGGAATGGGTATTCGACGCTGCGGTGTTCAGGGTCCGGGATCTCACTGGTAAGGAAATAGCTACGAAGCAGATCGACGTACCTGACGAGACATTTTTCCAGAATTTTATCGCCAACATAAGCTCAATGTAGGAACCCAGTTTGAGACGGTCGCGTCCGGATTGGTGAGTACTCATATGACTTTGAACTCCGTCTCACTGTCCTGATTTAATTTTTCAGTTCACATACTACAACGATAGCAGACCTCTGTGGTCCATGAACACATACGAAGATCCGCCCTTCGGAAGCTCTCGAGAGCAAGAGCTTAAAGATCATCACACTGGGCCGCCTTTGCCAAGTCCGTTCAGCCCGGCGATCTCTGTACCCCGATCATTCTTGACATACAAGCCTCCAGAGGGTCTGCCGTTCATAACGAGCGGATATGAAGCCCCGACTCTCGCGTTCTCTCCTCCGGACGAGAACGCCGCAGCAACTCTCAAGTCTATGTAAGTAGCCTTAAGGCCCGTCTATTGGCAAAGCTCAAAGTTTCGTCTTAGCTTGGGCCAGTGGAATGGCTTCCTTTACACCGAGAGCGAATATCCTTATTCACCGATGACCAGCTTCACCTTCCTTCAATCGCAAGCCAGTTCACAAGCTTTTGGTGGTACCGGTCGACACTTCTCGAATGAAGAATTCATGATCAGAGGAACTTGCCACCAGGACGAACGCGGAGTTGTGCACGTCAGATTCCATCTTTCCTATGCTATTTCAGGCGAAGAGTACTACGTTGGCCACGTAGATCCTACTGGGGCCTTGGTTGGCTACCACAGCTGGGATCAGGACATCTCGGAGTCGAAACATACAGATCGATTCATTCTTAAGCAAGTTTCGCAAGAGATAATGTCCCAGCGACCCAGTCCATCTAGTCTATTGCAGGAAGGCAAAGCTCGTCACTGGTGGCATTTCGCAACATCCTGCGTTTTAACGGAGGTTCGTCGGCGATCATGGAATTGGTCTTACTTTCAAGGACGGCGTCGTGTGCGTAAACGGTACCTGGAGCTCAACCTTAGGTTATATGAATACGGCCGTCCGTTGGATGAAGACGAGAACGAAGAGTACCTCTTGCTACGCAGGTCGCTCACTCCAGCGGATGCCCTGTACTACCGCAGTCTAGGTGATTACATATTACACATCATACCTGAGCATTAGTACGTCGTCTCTGGTATTTGTTTATGCTGTCCTCACCCCTCTTCTCTTCAGTGGATATTATTGTGATGGTTGTAGCCGTGGGTTAGGTGGTCCTCGCTTGATGTGTTTGGACTGCCCTCCGCCATCAGCAGAAGACTTCACGGACACCATCGACTTCTGTGACCTTGTATGCGCTCAAACCGTCGTCACACATGCAGAGAGATCTTATTTGGAAGACGGGAACCCGCACACAACCGAGCATAGTCTTCTCAAAATCCGGACTGTTTTGAACTTCAGGGATATGCCCGACCTACGCAAGAAGGCACAAGAAGCCTTGCAGGTCGCGTACGACCGACTTGACGGCACTCCTCCCAGATCATCAGCCGGGGATTTCCCTATGCCTTCCCCGTGCTGTGCCGTGTGCCAGGCGGAACTTCAGCTGCCTTGCTGGTTTTGCGTAGACTGCTCAGGTATGACGGCATATTCCGTCCTCTCTGCGAAACACAGTTCTGACTTTCCATGTATGTGTTGCCAGGTACATTCATCTGCGATAGCTGCGAATCCTCGACGTTGCTCGCATGTATGTCCTGTGCGCAGCCTTACTGTCAGCCAACTTGGTACTATGGCGAAGACAGTCGTGCGTATAGCAACCTCTCGTTGTCCTGTCCTTTCCTTTCTCATGTATATAACAGGTGATACCTTCACATGCAATCGATGCTCGGTCAAAGGGATCAAGCCATACATCGAGCCAGCTTCAAAACATGTCTACACGCATCCTCTCGTCAGAGTGAGCAGTCGTCCCAGAGCCGATGGAGACGCTCTTTCGTTAGGCACGGATGACCGACTGCTTGCTTTGGAGAGGCGAGTGGAGGATATGGATGCTAAGTTGGACCGATTGGAGAACCGGCTAGGCGGGGAATTGCTCAAGATCAACCAGACTTTGGAATCCGTTCAGCAAGCCCTGCAGCTCATTGTATCAAGAGTTGCGAAGGCAGATGCATAGCATCTAGAGGAGCCCAGCAATTCTAGGAGGGGTCGTCGCTTTGCGTTGATCGTGATTGGCGAGATCTTCTTCTGCATTCGCCATCGTACTGTGCGAGATACGGGAGGAGTGATCTTGCGATGGAGAGCTGAGAGTTGGAGCTTGAAGGTCGTATTATGTATCTATGTCAGTCGTCCATCTTATAGAATGTTTTTTTTTGGCTCCTTGAAGTCTCTTTGACTGCCACCGTTTTGCCAGTACTCACCCATCGTTACTTGCCAATGAGGCCTTTCCAAGATGACAATTCGACACCGTGCTCAGCGCACCTCTTGCTTGTTCACGTTGCTCGTCACTCGTCCCTCGTGCGTATGGAATCCGAATTTTAGTCCGCAGTGACTAACTCGCTCTTCGTTATACAGGTAACAAGTCTCCGGCTCTCCGTCGTCTTGTAGCCGGGAGCGGCACCGACTCACTCCATCGCCAATCGGTGTCGAACATTGTCGCTTGTCAATGTCATCTAGGGGAATCAAAGGCCAGATCTTGCGAAGTCTCTCTATCCTATCTGTTTGCTTGCACCTTGGAGTACTCACAGCAGCAAAAATGGATGCGGTTGTTCACTGCATCTTCGAAGTGTACCAAAGCCACTCTTGCCACAAGCTCTCGCAAGCCGCACTGACCGCCTGCAAGTTGCAACCGCATCCTCTGAGTCTGGGGTCATCAAAGCCCAGATGAACATCGATCTCTGGGACTTAACGATTGATGTCATTATGTCATTGCAGCATCGCAACCATATTTCGAAGCCATCAACTGCTCGTGGCCCTGCTCAGAGATCTAGGATGGAGACGGAAAGTCCGTCCGTCGCCCCGCCAATTCTCCTCCAGAACAAAAGGCGGGGTGGTACGAACAAGGTACGAGTTTATACGATGATGCAAGTAGCGGTGATAGCTGACAAGAACCGCCATTTCTCAGCGTAGGAAACCCGAGTTCTTGGTTTGATACACCGGCGTCGGTTGGTGAGATGGATCATGGCTTCTTCGCTGCGCAAAGCGCATAATAAGCGAGAGGGTTGGAGCGTATATAAGTGAAGGAGCTTCTTCGCCGTGTTCGGAGCCCCCCACCCGCCTGAAGCAGCACCATGGTCGCTCTTACGTTTCTCGTCGCGTCTCTGGTCGCTCCTGCCATTGCGGCGGCGAGCGCGCTGACGCTCGGACCCCGGCCGGGACAAATCAAGAACCTCGTCACGTTTGGAGATTCGTATACCGACATTGTGAGTGCTTTGCATAAGCATCTGTGCATGAACCACACTGACCATGCATACCAATGCCAGACGCTACTTTGGGATGGAGGTTCCGGTCCCAGTACCGCCTGGCCAGTCTACGCCGCCCGCGACGGCCACCTCAACCTCAACTCGTTCGCCCGCACCGGTGCAGCGTGCTCCAACAACATCACCTGGCGTCCGTGGCCTTCTCTCTTCGAAGCAGAGCTCCCAGAGTTCTTCGCTGCCAATGCCAATGGCAGTTTGAAGGCCCTCAAACCGCAGGACACCATCTTCACGCTGTGGCTCGGCACGAACGACATTGGAGCGAATGCGCTGTTCACGGGCAATGGGACGAAGGGAGCGACTATTGTGGATACCGTTGGGTGCGCGGTGAACTTCATCAATGTGTTGTACAAGAGTGGATGGAGGAACTTCCTTTTCCAGAACGTAAGTCTGTTTGTTAGCAGTGATAGACTACGTTTGAACTGACGGCTCCTTCAGATGCTTCCTCTGGACAAGACTGTCTTGTATTCCGTGGATTCGTACCCCAACCTGTACTGGACGTTGCAGCGAAACACCACCGAATGGAACCTCATGATGAAAGAGTTATCCACCGCAGGAAACGAGATCGCCAAGCTCATGCTGCAGCTCCTGCCAGCTTCCACTCCCGGTGCACACATCGGTCAGTGACGGGTTTTCGTCGTGCAAGTTGTCTGTTCATTTACCCTCTATCTGGATATTGCAGGTCTCTTTGACTCGCACGGGTTGTTCACCGACATGGCCGCTCACCCAGAGAGGTACCTCAACGGAACTGCGCCTCTAAACACCACTGCTGCCATTCGCTCGTGTGTGTACCCAGAAGGCGCAGACCCACTCAACAAGACCCTCGCTACTTGCACCGAAGTCAAGGGTACAGATGTGGACAGCTACCTCTGGTGAGTGCTGTGTTCAGACCGCAGACGCTTGTTCGTACTAATGGTTTGGTTTGTGACACCAGGTTCGACGAACTGCACCCATCTGAGCAGGCTGACAGGGTGGTCGCGCGGGAGATCGCTGCTGCGATCAACCGGAAGTCGAGCAACTGGACCACCTGGTACAGCTAGATGTATCATCTATCGTTCATGAAATGTAGACGTCGTGTCTGCGGTATCATTATTTTGCATAGGAAATAATATGGAGGTGGACTCAGCAGCAGTCATGCGGTGCTCATGCTCCCAATTCAAATACTTCTTCACGGATCGCTCATGATCACGCAAAGCACACCGTTGAGCTAGAGCAGGTGGCTTATAGCAGACGGACTTCAATATCTGTTCTCACGAGTGGTACTAGTATCGTCCACTCACGATGTCATACACCTATATCTTGCGATGAAGCTCGCAGCGTATAGCGTAACTGCTACCCTCCGATGGTTTCCGAGCACGCTTTTCTCTCTGGACGAGTTCGCGTAGGTTCAGCTCTCACCATAG
This sequence comes from Steccherinum ochraceum, assembly GCA_004332605.1. Taxonomy (NCBI): domain Eukaryota; kingdom Fungi; phylum Basidiomycota; class Agaricomycetes; order Polyporales; family Steccherinaceae; genus Steccherinum; species Steccherinum ochraceum. Next base: position 52,130 of record RWJN01000100.1, on the reverse strand, counting down.
CTGACCAGTCGGATTGCGAGCAACATTGAATGTGGAGGTTTTGAGGATGAAGTAGGCCTTGTGATCGTTACACGCCGACCGACGACCGCGAACGAAGACGCGATGGATCATAGCCCGGAGACGATCGGGTTTGGATGACAGAGGACATACGAGTAACTGGAAGGCGTCTCGCGAGGAAATGAGGCATTACTGCAAAGCGTACTCTCCTGCGACGAGCTAGCTAGCGTCGACTGAAGTACTGTTATGTCGACGAAATGTTTGAGGATACCACGGGAAATGGAGAGAGAACACCGCCAGAGCACTGCATGGGCGGGATGGGCGCCACGTGGGAGGCGCGGATGACCAAAGGGGGATGCCGTAATGGAGAAATGTTGGTGGTGATGCTTCCGCGGGTCGGCTAAGAGAGGGACTGGTTGAGGTCCTCTTTATCTGCTCGCTCTCACCCCTCCCTCGTCGTCCGTCCCCCCTTGCTCGTCGTCTGTCACGTCCTCCACACCCCGTGGTCTCTCCCCCGGCGACGCCCACTCGACGAACAATGCCCTCGCCCAACGCACGAGGCTTCAGTTCTCCTATTGCCATCAACCCGTCCTCCCCCACCGCGTCGCTCTTCAGTAGGAAAAAGTCGTCCACCGCCATGTCGACGGCTGCCTCCTACCTGTCTGCCGTCTCCCAGGCAGATGCGCGCGCAAGGAAGCTCACCGACACCGACAGCACCACGTCGACACCGGCTCTTTCTCTGTCGTCCTCTGTCACCTCATCATCAGGCGAGACGGTTCTCGACGAGTCACCGCTCGACAACAGGGATGGCCTGACGTACCCCAAGGTCCCACCGACCTCCGAGCAAGTGTTTGGCACCGTGCACACCGAATTCGGGCACTGCGGGAACGAGGACCATCGCTTCACTGCCGGGTTCAAGCCAGGAGACCAGTGGAAACCCGTCATTGAGCAGGAGCCGCCTCACTACATTCTCCTGTCCACCTACGTGAGCTACCTGCTGCTCATCGTAATTGGACACCTTCGCGACTTCATTGGAAAACGACTTCGGCCGTCGGAATACAAGCATCTCATGAAACAGGATGTGCGTATATTACTCGTCTGACCCGCATTTTCAACTCTGATGCGATTTTCATTAGGGGTACATGGCCTTGAACTCAGACTTTGACTCGTTCTATACGCGTCGTCTGAAGTTGCGTATCGACGACTGCTTCGCCTACCCTACCACTGGTGTTCCCGGACGTACCATCCTCCTCATTGACCGTTCGTCGCCGGACTACAACCGTACCTACGTTCCCGTTGGTACCCGCACGCGTGCGCTCAATATCTCATCGTACAACTACCTGGGATTCGCGCAAGGCACTGGTGGATGCGCTGATGCTGTCGAGGAGGGTATTCACAGGTACGGTGTCGCTACCTGCGGTGCCAGGCTGGAAGGTGCCTCCCTGGATTTGCACACTCAAGCGGAGGCGCTCATTGCGCGCTTCATTGGAATGGAGGACGCCCTGGTCAGCTCCATGGGCTTCGCCACCAACTCCACGATTATTCCTGCATTGGTTTCGAAAGGGTGCTTGGTCATCTCTGACGAGCTCAACCATGCGTCTATTCGTTTCGGTGTTCGTCTATCCGGTGCGAACGTGCGCATGTTCAAGCACAACGATATGGGAGCTCTCGAGCAGCTGCTACGCGAGGTCATCAGCCAGGGCCAGCCCAAGACGCACAGGCCGTGGAAGAAGATTCTTGTCATCGTAGAGGGGCTCTACAGCATGGAGGGTACTTTGGTCAACTTGCCTGCGATCGTGGAGCTCAAGAAGAAGTATAAGGTGCGTTCAGACGTCATTCTCAGCAGGTCATCCTTCTAAGATCCACATAGTTCTACCTATTCGTCGACGAGGCCCACTCCATCGGTGCTCTCGGACCGAACGGCCGTGGTGTATGCGACTACTTCAACATGGACCCTCGCTCGATCGACATCCTCATGGGCACATTCACCAAGTCGTTCGGTGCTGCAGGCGGCTACATCTCCGCCAACAAGAACATCATCGATAGACTGCGGACGTCTGGTCACTCCGGTGCCTATGCTGAGGCCATGTCACCTCCGGTCCTGATCCAGGTTATGGCGTCCATGGCCAGCATCATGGGTATCTCCATTCAGCAACATGACAAGGCTGCGGCACAGTCCCAACAAGTCATCGCTTACCCCGGTCCTACTCCCTCCACTGCCCTTCCCCCTTGGATGCCGCTGGTTCCCACTATGATTGACGGCTCAGATGGCAAGATGCGTCTTCGCCGCCTGGCGTTCAACGCTCGGTACCTCAACCGCGCACTCCGTCGGCTTGGCTTCATCACTTTCAGCCACGACGACTCTCCGGTTGTGCCTCTCTTGGTGTTCAACCCGGGCAAGATGGCTGTGTTCTCGCGGTTGATGCGGACACGCGCTACGCCGATCGTTGTGGTCGTCGTCGCGTACCCCGCTACGCCCCTCATCACCTCCCGAGTACGCTTCTGCCTGAGTGCTGCACACACGAAGGAGGACGTGGATACCTTGCTCCAAGCATGCGATGAGGTTGGAGACTTGTTGGATTTGAAGCAAGGGACAGGAGAGCGATGGCCCCTCCAGGAGATCATGAGCCGTGCGGTCGAGATTGTGAACGAACTGCCATGAGGTGGTTCTAACTTCTCGCATCTCGTTCCGACCCCCGCATGTGTTTATGTCCCTCTTCTCACTGTCTCACGAATACCGAATGCCGCTACGACTTTGCTTCATGCACCGCACGACATTGTTCGCTGTTCCCCTCTTACCATTTTGCCACGCCCCCTACTCCTCCTCCTTCTTAGGTGTACCTTATCTTACAGCTTAAGCTATGACTGCCTTGTCATGTCATGATCATGTCTTCTACCCACCCTTCCCCACCGCACCCGCACCTCGAGAAAAGACCCACATATACACCCTCATCACACATCACACGCTACTAACCCCCATACATCCACCATACATCCACTCATGGCCTGTTATTTATCCTTCCCATAACTCGCACAATGTCTCTACCCTGCTTTGTTCATTTTTTTTGCCATATATACCACTTCGATGCCTAGATTTCCCCGGTCCCCTTCACCTCTCTCCACATTACCCCCCTACACCTACGTTTGCAGCTGCTCGTCATGGATTCTTCTCTTTGCGTACTGTACGGAGGAATGAGTTCTTAACTGGTAGTTGGAGTTGACTGCGGTGTTTACTTTCATGTCTCATTGTATTAGAATCTCCTTCGACGTAATGCTTCGAATCACCTGACAAGATGAATTTACCATATGCTGCTTTTTGTTGTGCGTGGTCTGCGATTTCTGTCTTTACGATTGGATTATCAGTGGCGGCTGCTCGCTGGTACGTGTCTCAACGGCGTCGTGTCTTTACTTCATTCATGCTGACGTTTCCTCAGAACTATGGCGGCGGGGAATTACGACGTTCAGCAGGTCATGCGACGGATTCTTGAGTTCCCTTGCAGAAGTCCACTGCCTCAAGGTGTCCGTCGTCGAGGGAGCCTGACGCCGCCGTCCTTCTCATCACGACTTCGTGAGGAGCTCACCAGGCCTCGTCATACAAGAATCAGTGGCCAGCCACTTCCAAGAGGTCTGGTGATAGTATTTCTCGCCACTTGTCATGAAGCGGGCTCGTTGAGGTATACGGAATGTTGACTTGGATGCTGAAGCTGCTCTTCGTCGTGGATCAGGATGTCGTCGTGCCAAACATAGCCCTCGGGATCATGGTGTTGGCGAGCAATGCCAGTATGACGGGGCGTATATAAATGAAGGGCGAAGGTAGGGAGCTGCATAGCAAACAAGCAGTACGAGAACAGCTAGCAACAAGTGTTTAACGTTTAGCAATCATGTCCAACCTTACAGCATTCCTCGACTACGTGAAGGACAACGACCACCAAGACGCGTTCATCCAACGCCTCAGCGATGCCGTCGCGATCAAGAGGTCCGTCCCCATCCTCCCCCCTCCCCTTTCCTTCTCTCACCACTGACACTAACCTCTTCTTAATGACATGAACAGTGTGAGCGGCGACCCCTCTCTCCGCTCGAACGTCCAAGACATGGTGAACTGGTTCGAAGGCCAACTGCACGACGTCGGCGTCGAGACCCAGCAAGTCGACTTGGGGTACCAGAATGGGGCGGACGGGCAGCCGTTGAAGGTGCCCAATGCGATTTTGGGGCGTATCGGGTCGGACCCGAAGAAGAAGACTGTGCTGGTGTATGGGCATATGGACGTGCAGCCTGTAAGTCGCTGCTATAACTGTCTCCGGCGTGGACGAGAGAGATGGGCTGACCATTAAAACTGTATACAGGCGGATCAACAAGACGGCTGGAACACCGATCCGTTCACTTTGACTGTAGACAAAGATGCGGGAACGATGATTGGACGAGGGGCCACGGACGACAAAGGTCCCATCTGTGCTTGGGTCAATGCTCTGGAAGCACACAAAGCGCAGGGCTTGGAGCTTCCTGTCAATATGCGCTTCTGTTTTGAAGCGATGGAGGAGAGCGGAGGCGAGGGTTTGGATGAACTCATTTACACCGAAGCCGCTAAGGGCGACCAGGGATACTTCGACAACGTGGACTGCGTGTGCATCGTAAGTTAAGCACCAGTAATTATCTGTTGAAGAAATGTGCTTACTGCAGCTTTCACACAGTCCGACAACTACTGGCTCAACGCCAGAAGCCCCATTGTCACGTATGGCCTACGTGGTATCGCCTACTTCGAGGTCACCATCACCGGCCCCGGCCAAGACCTCCACTCAGGAATGTGGGGAAACGTCGTCTACGAGCCGATGACCGACCTCGTCAACCTCATGAGCCAGCTCGTCCGAAACGACGACCACATCATGATCGACGGAGCGTACGACGGTATCAGCGACCCAACGCCAGATGAGATGTAAGCTGCTGAACGTCACTCACTACGTGCATCTTTGCTGATCATGAGTCACGATCGTAGTGCTCAGTATAAGGCGATGGATTATACGCTCGATGACTTGAAACAAGCCGTGGGCGGAGACGTGGCGTTGTCTGACGACGTGGCCGAGTTGCTTATGGGTCGTATGCGCTGGCCTTCGTTGTCGCTTCATGGTATCCGCGGCGCCTCCTCAGATGACAGTAGTGCGACCGTCATTCCGGCGAAGGTCATAGGTAAATTCAGCTTGCGGTAGGTTTCGGCCACATTGCTTTTGCAATGTCGGAGGTATTTGACGAGACTTCTAATGTCAGGCTGGTCCCTCCTCAGACACCAGAAGATATCGAGAAGAAAGTCAGCGATTATGTGCATAACGTCTTCAAGAGCCTGGACACGAAGAGTACCCTAACGAGCATCACGATGACTTCCGGAGGTTTGCCTTGGATCACTGACGACACGGATTGGAACTACCAAGCGGCCGACGCTGCGACCAAAGTGAGGTGTTATAGCAATTAGGTTGTTGCTTTGATAAACTCACCAACATGGTATTAGGATGTGTACGACAAGACGCCTGATCATACTCGCGAGGGAGGGTCCATCCCTGTGGTATTGACATTCTCGGACGCTCTTGGCGTCAGCTGTCTTTTGTTGCCTGTCGGTCGTGGAGACGATGGTGCACAGTACGTCATATTCTGAGCATCCCATGTTGAGATTGCCATCTCACTGGACTCTGCTCATAGTTCCACGAATGAGAAGCTGGACATCAGCAACTACATCGGTGGAGTAAGTGAAACGCGTTTCTGAGCAAATGCGTCCTTTAATCAATGACACACTCTACAGACGAAGCTGTTAGGAACGTACCTGTACAAAGTCGCAGAGGCTGATGTACCTGCGAAGAAACCAGCTGGATCCAACTACGGAAGAAAGCAGCGCAGACTGTAGGCTGTAGCTTCCAATGAGCCCGTCGCAAATTCGATGAGTTGATGTCGAGAGGAGATATGATCCTCACTTCTACCACGATCTATGTTGTAATATCATGAGAACGAACTGAATGAACCTGTCTTGCTTTCTGTTTGCGTCGTAAAGCAAAGTGTGGTTGTGGTAAGTACTAGAAGCCGAGGATGAACGGCATCCGGCACGACTATCCGGCCAGATCCGGCCGATCTGTATGTGCGAAAACGCCTGCACGAATCGAGTGCAATGCTCCGCACATCGACCTCTCTTTTTCACAGACTACGCCCATTCCACTCTGTTCGACAATTCGGACGAACGACCATGGTGGCCCCGCAACAATTCACCGACTTCATTGATCAGAATGCCGACAGGTTCATCCAGCGTCTTGGTGAAGCGATCGCCATTCCGAGGTGAGCAACTCGTGTTCTGGAGATAACGGCACGAGAACGTTTGTTGACCCCCTCAACAGTATCAGTGGAGATGCGTCGCGTCGCGGGGATGTTTTCAAGATGGCGGACTGGTTAGAGGGCCAGTTGAACAAATATGGAGTCAAGACGGAGAAGATCCCTCTTGGAAAGCAGCAAATCGAGGGACAAACTCTGGACCTGCCTCCTGCGATCCTGGGCCGTATCGGCGACGATCCGAAAAAGAAGACCATCCTTCTTTACGGCCATTTCGATGTCCAACCTGTATGTTTGAACACTACTCCGTCAAAAACACTGACACTTACGCCAACATTTGCTAGGCAGACAAGAGCGACGGATGGGACCACGAGCCGTTCCAAATGCACTACGACAAAGCAAGTGGAAAGATCTTCGGACGTGGGTCTACCGATGACAAGGGTCCCATCCTTGGCTGGCTCAACGTTCTCGATGCTCACCACACATTGAAGTTGGATCTCCCCGTCAACTTGCGATTCTGCTTCGAGGGTATGGAGGAGAGTGGCAGTGAGGGTCTGGACGAGCTCATAGCCAGCGAGGCGGCTAAGAAAGAGCAAGGGTGGTTTGCTGGTGTTGACGCGGTTTGCATCGTACGTCTAGCAATTCCTCATTGTTACGCTTGTCCTCCTGACGCGTTTGACACGTCATAGTCAGACAACTACTGGCTGAATACCCGCACTCCTTGCTTGACCTATGGTCTCCGCGGTATTGCCTACTACCAGCTCAACATCTCTGGTCCAGGCGCGGACTTGCACTCTGGTATCTACGGTGGCTCTGTATTCGAGCCTATGACCGCCCTGATTACCCTCATGGGTAAGCTCGTCACCCAGGATGGACGTATTCTGATTCCCGGCGTGTATGATGGCATCCAAGCTGCGGACGCCAACGAGCTGTATGTCAAATGCGTCCTCTCATGCTGAACGCAACCCACACTAAAGATCCGCAGGAAAAAGTACGAGGATCTCGACTACTCCATTGACGACTTGGAGTCTGCTGCAGGCGGCAAGATTGCCAACTCGGCTGAGAGGTCTACGGTGCTTATGGGTCGTATGAGGAACCCGTCTCTGTCACTGCACGGTATCGAAGGAGCGTACTCCGGCGCTGGTGCCAAGACCGTCATTCCGGCAAGTGTCAATGGCAAATTCAGCTTGCGGTACGCGCTACCACCTCGAATCTTTCATCCAATACATGCTCATTGCGGACCGGCAGATTGGTTCCTCCGCAAACACCGGAGGACATCACCAAGAAAGTGATCGCATACGTCGAGTCTGAATTTGCCAAGCTCAACACCCGTCTCAACATGAAGATCGAATATTTGCATGGTGGCAAACCTTGGGTCGCAGATCCAAGCCACTGGAACTTCGAAGCGGCAAAGAAGGCGACGGAGGCTGTCTATTTGCAGACTCCCAACTATACCCGTGAAGGCGGTTCTATCCCCGTCACCCTCACTTTTGCTGACAATCTGGGCGTAAACATCATGCTTTTGCCTATGGGACGGGCGGACGATGGTGCCCAGTAAGTGATCTCAAGATTGAGAAGGCCAAACGCTGATCGTGTGTGCTGTGGCCAATAGCTCTACGAACGAGAAGCTCGACGCGTCGAACTTCATCAAAGGCGTAAGTGTATTGCTTGTTACCACGTTGTATTCCAACTCAAATGATTCCCACTCCCCAGAGCAAGCTTTTGGGCACATACCTCTACGAGGTTGGCGAGATCACGAAGTCGTGAGATCGTCCCAAGTCAAGGCGCCATATGAAGGAGTGAAGAAAACATTCATGTATCGTAAGGTCATCTGGTCGTCTTATACTGACTATGTACCACAGTGTAGCAAATTACCGAAAGCAAATGAATTGTACGATTGACTGTTGACATACTCTGTACTCAGAGTCGTTGCGATCGATCCTGAGAGCAAAGTAGAGAGTCGAGACTCCGGCGAAGTATTGAAATGGTCTACAGGCTGAAGGAGCTCCGCGTGCGCTCCCAGGAACAGGTGTTCGATTTCAATCTACGCAATCCTCGTCCAGCTTCTACTCTCCTCACTAAGGCTCACTTGCTTTCCACAGAGGCTCCATCCAACGCTGCAGCAATGCTTTGCTGTTACATATCAAATATGTCTCGATTATCAGCCTCCTACCACTCACATAAACATCTACTACCCCTCTACACAGCCGCAGTCCTCTATCGCGTCGAAAGTGTCACTGTAAGTTCCGTTGGGATACTTCGACTTTTGCACCCTGTGCACACTGCGCGTTCCGTGCTCTACAATGTGAGTTTGTGTTTTGCAGTCCCGAGATGAGAGAAGATCGTTTGCTGAAGCATTCATACAGTTCACCGACTACTGGCTCATTGCTAGGGATCGGAATGTCTCATATCCCTACGTCGCATCACCGGCTCCTCTGAAGGCATTCACTCAAACAATAGCTTGTGGACTCGCCCAACGTTCTGCACTTTGCTGGAACTTGAAGACAGCCAGAATTTGGGATGTCGGGACTCGGTAGCGCGGGGTCAACCGATCACGCAGCCGATGAGTCATTTTCAGCGAGCGCCTGCACGATCTCACTCTGATTCGCAGTGCTCCAGACAATTTTCTTTTGCAGACCACCTCCATCCCATTCCGTTCAACGAACGACCATGGTGGCCCCGCAGCAATTCACGGATTTCATTGATCAGAATGCCGATAGGTTCATCCAGCGTCTTGGTGACGCAATCGCCATTCCAAGGCGAGTCACCTGCGCCTTGAAGCTAACGGCATTCGAGAGTGTTTGTTCACTTGCGACTGCCCCGAAAACAGTATCAGTGCAGATCCCTCGCGTCGTGGAGATGTCTTCAGGATGGCGGAATGGTTGGACGCCCAGCTAAATAAGTATGGTGTTCAGACGCAGAAGGTTGCTCTCGGAAAACAAGAGATCGAGGGACAGACTCTGGATTTGCCTCCTGCGATACTGGGCCGTATCGGTGGCGATCCAAAGAAGAAGACTATTCTCATTTATGGTCATTTCGATGTTCAACCTGTACGCACGCGCTGTGTCTCTTTGGATGTCGACTTAACACGTCCAAAAATTAGGCGGACAAGAACGATGGATGGGAACACGAGCCGTTCCGCATGCACCACGACAAGACGAGCGGGAAGATCTTTGGACGAGGGTCAACCGATGACAAGGGCCCTGTTCTCGGCTGGCTGAACGTCCTGGATGCTCACCACGCGTTGAAGTTGGATCTGCCTGTCAATTTAAGGTTCTGCTTCGAGGGTATGGAGGAAAGTGGGAGCCAAGGTTTGAACGAGCTCATTACCGGCGAAACAGCGAAGAAAGAGCAGGGCTGGTTCGTTGGTGTTGATGCGATGTGCATTGTACGTTCGAAAGCGGTCATCTCTTATGACTTACTTCCTCACACATATATTGCGCCACAGTCGGACAACTTCTGGCTTAACACTCGCACGCCTTGCTTGACGTACGGGCTCCGCGGTATTGCATACTATCAACTCAACATCTCCGGTCCCGGGTCAGATCTGCACTCTGGTAGCTACGGCGGTGCCGTCTATGAGCCTATGACTGCCCTGATCTCCCTCATGAGCAAGCTGGTCACCCCGGAGGGCCGGATCTTGATCCCTGGTGTATACGATGGTATTGAAGCAGCGGATGCAGCTGAGTTGTATGTGAAAAGCACTATGCTGCACTTCACACGACTTTGCTTATCACTCGCAGGCAAAAGTACAAGGATCTGGATTACTCCGTTGACGACTTGGAGTCCGACGCAGGCGGCAAGATTGCCAACTCTACTGAGAAGACCACGGTGCTCATGGGCCGGATGAGGAACCCGTCGCTTTCATTGCACGATATTGAAGGAGGCGGTGGTGCTAGGACTGTTATTCCGGCAAGTGTAACTGGCAGATTCAGCCTGCGGTATGTCTTACCACCATCGTACTACCCCCTCGAATGTACTCTTAACTTGTCCTTGTAGACTCGTCCCTCCACAAACACCCACCGATATCAACAAGAAAGTCGTCGCATACCTTGAGTCCGAATTTGCGAAGCTCAATACCCGACTCAACATCAAGATCGAGTGTTCGCCTGGTGGCAAACCTTGGGTCGCAGATACCAACCACTGGAATTACGAAGCGGCAAAGAGGGCGACGGAGGCTGTCTACTTGCAGACTCCCAATTATACCCGTGAAGGTGGCTCTATTCCTGTCACGCTCACTTTCGCCGATAACCTGGGCGTAAACATCATGCTTTTGCCCATGGGGCGTGCGGACGATGGGGCTCAGTGAGTCGTATTTGCTCATCACTGAACAAGTCACTGATCGTGTTCGCCCTGATCGACAGCTCCACTAACGAGAAGCTCGACGCGTCGAACTTCATCCAAGGCGTAAGTGCATCGCGATCTCAGCACGTTGGATCTCCTCTCACTTATCTTGAAATGACCAGAGCAAGCTGTTTGGTGCATACCTCTACGAGATTGACCAGCTTACGAAGGCATAATGTTGCTCCGAACGAAGATCCCAGTGGAGAAACAAAGATAGCATGAACGTATCGTGGGGCTGATCGTCGTACATATGCAATTCAGTGTAGTAGCAAATTGGCGAAAGCAAATAAATTGTACAATTGTCACTCTCTATATACTTAGAGTCGTTAGCGACCGATCCAGAGAGGAAAGCAGATATTACAGTGAGGTATTACGATCATCCATAGGGTGGATATACATGGTCTTCGTCGAGCTTACACCGCTGACAGCCAGAAACGAATGCAGCCTACTGACATCAGCCTGGTGGCGTCGATGTCCTCAGATCTGCCCCCCTCTCTGTAGATCCCTTCTTCACAGCGCCTCGTCGATTGTTGAATCCTCTCCCACTCCCAGAGTCAGGTCCTCGGGTTCTAGTGGTATCCTCCGGCCCACGCGGATTTCGAATCACCGTACTCGGTGGCGGGGAGGCACTACCAGGAGGTGACCCTGGATATCGTGCAGAGGATCTCTTATTCCTGTCGGATGTCGAGACCCCCTGCGTTGGCGTCGTGGTTCCGCTACCGAAGATGCGCTCTCGAGCTGCTTGATATTGCGCTTCGCGTTCGGCGTATGTCTTCTGCTGCGCATCGGAGCCGTTAGAAGAGGATGCAGCGGAAGAGGACGAAGCTGAAGGGCGTTTGAGAATCCGTAAGGATGGTTGGAAAGCGGCGGGGGGTGGCGAGATCACAGAGGAGCTGGTGCCTGTAGAAGTGATCACTACTGGCATGGGTGCCTTCTTGTTGCTGCAGTGAAAGGCTCGTCAGAGAAAGCAGTGAGAAATTCTAGTAAAACGCACGCATTCTCCCATAACCTTTCAGGCTCGTCCTCTTCATCCTCATCTGCATCCCAATCATCTGGAACTGCTGCTGGTACCTTCTTGTGGGATATGGGCACTGACGGCTGTGTTGGCTATTCATGGTCAGCACGACCGTGGTAGATATAAGCTTGCAACACTCACTGGTGAATAATCCCAAGGATCTGACGACGCACTGGCCGGATTCACAACCGACATATCTAATGAGGATTTCGAGAGATCCTCTCGGTCGTTGCGGCCAAGCATCGGCTAGGAATAGAGGGACGCCCAAAATAGCAGCAGATAGCCACGTGGCGGAAACGCCAAAGAATCGGTTTCGATCGGGCCTCGATCAAATTATTTTAGTTTGCATGGCTGCTGTCCTTGAGTCTTGAGATGAGTACTGCAACTACTCGCAGATGCTGAAATCAACATGCACCTCAAAGTTCAAAGTTCAAACAGACCAACGTCCCGAAACCTCTTGCATCATGTGTCATCTGTTTGGATTGCCCAACTGTCTCAGAAGCGATAACAGCATCCCTGACAACCGGCTTCTCGAGGTACTCACTCGCACATCAAAACATAATAAAGACATGGCCACAATCCCTCTTTCGAGTTTGGCGTATGGTACGACAAGTCTTCTACTGCGGCCTTCTTCAACTACAGCTGGTGCGTCTCTTCGACCGTAGAATGCCGTTCGAGCGACTGAGTGACTGAGCAATTGACCTATTCATAACTCCACTGGGCCTATCCATTCGGTATATAGGGGCCGAGCACGTAGTCCTTTGTCGTTGCTGAAAGTCAATCCACCACCAAGAGGATGGTCGCTCAGAAGTCGAGGAAACCGCTGCTGTTTGACCCAGCGAAGGACGTCACAGACCTGGCGGGGAAAGTGTTCGTGGTCACTGGTGGAAAGTGGGTTCCACGTTTCGTCAAATGTTTGTAGAATCGAAGACTCACGCGACCGACACACTTCTCTGGGCCACGATAGCTCGGGCCTTGGATACGAGACTGTCAAACAGCTCTACGCACACAACGCGAAAGTGTATCTTGCCTGCCGTGACGAGAAGAAAGGCAAGGATGCCATTGCGCGTATGAAACAAGAGCTGCAGGGCATGAGCGGGGACACAGCGAAGGCGGAATCCAAAGTAGGAGAAGTCTTGTGGCTTCAGTTGGACCTTAGCGACCCGAGAAAGGCCCGAAAAGCTGGAGAAGAGTTTCTGAAGATCGAGCAGAGGTTGGATGTCCTTGGTACGTCTTGTCGTAGCTCGTCCAAATATGTCACAAGCTGACGTATAAGATAGTGAACAATGCTGGCATGTGAGTGCTGTTCTTGCTTTTACATCACATTTAACTGACACGCCCAACCTAGAACCTCTGGGATCTACTCAGTCGGACCCGACACTCTCAGTACGCCGCTACATACTTCCAAAGATATCCCCTATTACTGACACTTGCGTCAGATATTCAGCGGACGATGATGGTCAAGTACGTTAAACGAAATACCAGGACAGTGTTTGCTCTGACATTTGTGCAGTCATTTGAGCCCATTCATATTTACCCTGATGGTCCTTCCTCTGCTGAAGCAGACAGCATCGGAGCCGAACTCGGATGTCCGTATCGTAATTGTGAGTACTCATCCGTTATTCAAAGCCTGTATTGACGACCTGGCGAGGTAGTTGTCGTCCAGTGCAGTAAAGAATCCGACCTTCAAGCCCGGACGTCTGCACTTCCGAGATAAGGAGGACTTCAATGATCGCCACAAAGACGATTTAGTTCCGATTCGCGGCCGCTACGCGTCATCTAAAGTTGCCAACGCCTTGTTTTCCGTGGCGTTGACGTCAAGATTGGAGAAAGAGAAAGTCCCCATTCTAGTGGCTGCTGTGGACCCTGGTTTTGTGTATACCGGTAAGTCGTACCATGTTGTGTCCGTGATCAAATCCTCCGGGATACCTACGCTCGTTGTGATTCTAGAAGGCATACGTGAACAAACGGTCCCTGCACTTCACAAAGGTCTGCGCACCCTCTACAAGATGTTCTCCGCCGCGACGTATACGTCTCCATCGAAGGGTGTGGCAGCGCAGCTTTATGCCAGCACGTCTTCTCAGCTACGTTCGGAGGCCGCGGCTCAGCATTCGAAGCTCCTATGGATCGCACCGTCGGCGCGAATTGGACGCTGTCCTAATGAAGCTATGTGCACAGACGAAGCTCTCGCGGAAGAGCTGTGGGCCGGAAGCCTGAAGGTTTTGGAGGAAGTCGGGGCAAAATGTGATGATCTATCGGCATAAGGAAGAACACGAGTTGCTGCAACTCGCTGGAGCTCCATATTTGCCCGGTCAAGTGAAGTTGCTCGCTCGTTGGTGTTCAACTCTTTCCCTCCGTGTTAAGCTACGGCTGCTCTGCTCCGCTGGTTTTAATTGTAGCTCTGTCTATTCCATTCCGTGCATGTCATGGCCGTGATGCTCAACCGCAGTGCACCCAGAGGCCCGCATGCCCTTGTTTAGCGGGTCGTGGTCCGCGTTCATCTGTCAATATTCCTCAGATTCGCGTTTCAGGCTGTTGAACTATCGACTGAGAGCGTCCCGCCAGTCGCCAGGTTTGCATTTCGCGAAGTGACTTGAGGTGCGCTCCGAGCTATCTGAACCTGAACTGAATTCTGATCTTTATGTCCTACTTCTAGTCCGCCACGATGATATGTTGACCACCTGGAGATGCATGAGAGACACATGAGCGTTGCAATTTTTACAGTTCCTGAAACAGTCCTACGCAATTCCTTTTCGTTTTTTGCCAACTTTTAACCGCCTCTGCGACAACGTTGAACAAGCGCCTTCGGAGACATGTCCTGAGCGCACAAATCGGCGGAACCACAACTCGACCGATCGTTACGCCGTTTCTCGGCGTACTTCTCTCCGGTTGGGACTGTATTTTCAATTTTGAAAGATTCATTGCTCACCGTAAATCAATGAGCCTCTTTTCCAGTTGTTGAAGAAATTTGACAGGTCCACAGCTCTGTAGTCCCTGGCCCACAGGAACCGCCTGCGGCGTGCTTGTTCTCGTCTAGTCCTCCCTGGCCTCTTCAGGAACGCAAATAGACGTTTTTTGTGCCCTTTGACTACATGTCGCTATGCAACTTGTTCTTTTCGTTGCCTGTCTAGCATTTGCTCCTGCCCGGGCCATCCTCATACTTCGTCGCCAGCAGCACCATGATCGACCGGTACACGTGGAGTGCGTACGATACGCAGCACTCAGGTCACAGGACCCGAGAACATCTTCGGTGGCGGCCCCTCCATGCGCTCTTCCACAGCTGTCCTGGTAGGTGAATGGCCGTCTACCACACATCTCTTTTGGGTGGCGCCCACTGATCCGCGAACCGTCTTCCCATTCAGTCGGCTAGCTTCGATTGACGCTTTGGCCTGGATCGCAGAAGCAACCACAGAGAGCCACTCGGTTTCATTCTACTTGATGATGCTCCCTTCTGGCGTAGACACTCCATCGATCTCAAGGTATTGTCGAAGTTTGGCTTCTCTTCGTCAACGCTGAGTAATCATACGGAAGGACAATGTTCCGTTCTCCCCGCTGATATTCTTTCTCGTGAGTACTTATTCGCTATTAGTAGTTACGCTCATCCGCAGCTTGTCCTCAGCTGACCACAAACTACAAGACACTCGCGAATGTCCACTAGCTTCGTTGACCATCACGAAGATTTCCGAGGACACCATCGTGTTTTCCTGTCAGGTCGGCCAGCTGGCAATGACACGTGGTACCGTGTAGCAGATTATCGTAAAGGTGTGTCAGTTTCCTTTGACATTCCTGAAAGCAGGCTGCTGATAGCTTTTTCTGCCGATGTCACTCCACAATTGAAAACTTCAAACAGAAAACATACCGTTTGACAGTGCTTCTCGTCGCGCAGCGTATAAATAGACATATGGGCTCGTATTTGGACAATGCGGTGATCGTCTTTTGACATGGGAAACCTTTCACATGCCTTCCAACTGCTTCCGTGCACCTCAAGGGATTCAATTGAGCACAGTCAATTCACCGGTCCCTCTTTCTCAAGGTGGTCCTTGGAAACTTGAATGAAATGGAGACACGAGAAGCAATTCGTGACGAAGCCTATCTGTATGTCGAATCGACGTTCCATGCACGGGTTCGTTGTGTCTGCCTAGACCTTCGCATTTTCTGACCTATCTCCAAGCTCAAAGTTCATCTTCTTCAAAGCCTCCGAGCTCGAGCGCAAGACCCCACGATGACAGCATGCCAGATATGAGCCATCTTTTTCCTGTTCAGTGTAATGCCGTGACAGGGTTTATCACGCAGATGTGTACTCCCGTGGAGTGCGACCAACACCATTCGTCTTCTGGCACGCTTATCTCCGTCGAATGCTGAGAACGTTCTACTCGTTGGTACGTACCCCAAATGCACACCTTTCGCTCGTCTTAGTTTCTGGCTCATCGCAGCTCTTGCAGGTTGCAATGCACGAAGACGATCAGCCACGCGCATCATCACGCAAGCCTCTAGTATCTTCGCTTCACTCAAGCGATCGCAGCGACGTAAGTAGCATGCTGCACAATATTCGAGGGTCGCGTTCTCTTTTCTGACCACGTCATATCTACTTGCCAGTGAGTGGCTTGGCGGTCCGGTCCTTCCTCATACATACCAGCACGTCAATGGAGGCGCGAGTCATTTACTGTGTACTAAGTGCTTCGTTGGCAGATGGGTCTCAACCCGCAAATGAACGGACGGATAGACAGCTGGTGATAAACATCAGCTACGTCTTCCGTGCTTAGCGGATGTTGACAGCACGCGCCAGCTATACGTCGTCCAAGCAATGCAGTGTCAACAGCTGTGCGAATATATGCATATGTTTTCATTGCCAATAGATGAAACCAAGTACTGCTGCCAATGGACCAGGACACTACGCAGCTGGCGTCAAATCGCAAATCGCGCAGTGAGTGATCCGAAGCTTGAAATGTTATCGTCTCTTACCGATAAATATTTGGGTACATTGGTAGTCGTTGGCAGTCAAGAACTCAGGCTCGTTATCGACGAGTCTAGAAGAATCCGATTGTGACGGTTCGAAACACGAGGCTTTCCTCGAGAAAGGCAATCTTGTGGACGAGCCGTCATTCTAGAAATTCTACTATACTCTGTCAAGCTTGCTCGGTAAAATCGCAAGTTCATGACAGTTCAAGACTCGCCACGTTCTGAGAGCCAAGGGTTTTGCAATGGTTCTGATTTCATATGGAGTGAACAGAAATTGAAAGGCGCCATAATCGCGGATGTCGTTGCGTCGTGCCCGAGCCTGGCAAGGTACTATCATGGATCAGTCGTGCTCGGCGGCCTTCCGTACCCTTCCGTACCTCTCCGAGCACAAGTCACACCTAGAAACACGGATCCTTGGCTCGGGTTGCCAGCAGAATATTCCAATTCGACGGCGTCATTCAGGGTGGTGCGGGTGCTTGTTGGTCAAGCAGCACAACGAGTGACAGGTCGCGTTTTGTTGCGCGGCGCTGCAAAGCACATGGTATACATCTTTTTGGTGGCATATCTCTATGCAACCATGCAGTACTGGCGTTGTCTTCTACAAATTTACGCATCGGAGGGAGATGCGGCGGAGAAGGGCGGCTCTGTCTGCGTCGGCGACGAATACACTGTCAAGCCCGAAAAGGCAAATGGCATTTAGCGTCGCTGTGATCTGTTGGTGATCTGATAAAACTGAAGGCTGGATCTGATGCTAGTCTATGTTTGCACCTCCGGGGCCGAAGTCAAGTACGACTGCAGATGTCCTGCCAGTTCTGGTCGCTGTCTGGTCTTGCCTGGTCGATATGATCAGTCAATCAGACAGATGTATATGAGAGCACCTCGGACGCATGGGCGGAACACAGTGCAGCGCTAATAGATGTACTTTCAAGTTGCTGTACAACATCTTCGTGAAATTGAGCTGTTTTAGCGGTGCTTTGTCTGCTCGTAGGGGTGCACAAGACCATGAAAGCGCGGTCGAGATCGTTGAGATACCGAGTCAGATGCTCTATATTCTGTCTCGAGGTGCAACCCGAGCCGGACCGTCGCTAAGAAGTACTAGTCGGAGAAAGTCCGAAAGCCGATCCCATATGATGCCTGATGGCGATGACCTCACAGATGGCAGGCACCGCTGAAAATACTCTCACAGCGACACAGGCCTCGGAATTTCACTTGGTTGATAGGACACCGACCATTTGCTGCGGCGTGGTCCGATAGTGCTGCAGCACCGTAGACGTGTTGCATTCCAGCACGAGCGATGGCAGCTATGACATTCGAGCGGGCAGATCTGGCTTGTTAGCGCACCGAACAATGGTCACATTGAACGAAGTAGAGCCGGCCGGTGGAAGGAAGGAGGATGTTAGAACTTGGCGATAGAATGCCGTAGGTGTGTGGTGATGGGAGAAGCGCCGACGCCATCGTCGAACCTGACAAGAGCCCGAAGTGCTGGATCGGACATGGGAGAGTCGTGCTGTTTGCAGTTAGGGTTTGGACGAAGCGACCTCCACGTGAACCTGGACAGAATGATTGTGAGCACTTCAACATTGATGTCAACAGCTAAAAGCGTCCTTGACGCACCCCACCTCCCGAGTCCTGTTCATATCGCCTGTGGCTTGTCGTCGTCGTCGTCGTCGACGCGCATCCATCCGCTCGAGAAACCGCCAGTGGTCCAGCCGACGCCGGCATCCACNNATCGTCGATCACGATCAGGGTGCGGCTCCGAACGTCGGCGACGGAATCGCCCTGAGCAGTCGGTAGCCGATAATCCTGACCAAGCGGGTCGCCAGACAGTCCGCGGTGTCCCAGCTTTATCGTTCGCTGTGTATTCCTGTCCTCCCCGTCGTCCAGTCTCCGCAGCCGTCGTCGGGTTCAACAGGTCCACAGATCAAACAGCGGCCGTTGGGGCGCCCAACCAGCGTCGCTCGGGGCGTCTCTAGGTCTAGGAGCCCGCCCCTCGTCTTAGGTCCGTGCTACTTGGACACCGGCGATACCAGAACGTGCATTTTCATCCGTACATACCTCCTAGGACAACGCTCTCCGCGCCGAGGCTCCGTAAAATTTAGATTGGAAACACATCATTACGACGGTTTGTCAAATACGCCTTCGCTTACTTCATCCTTATACTGATGCTTTCTTCAATCGTCTTTGCTGTTGTGCTCTCCTCCTTCGCCGCAACGGCCACCACCTCCGCTCTCGCCACTG
>RWJN01000100.1:0-33224 GCA_004332605.1 Steccherinum ochraceum | reverse complement strand
TCTTCCGCTCCTTTGTACCGCTTTGGCGACACCAGCCCCTCTCCGACCACCCCCACTACTTCATTCACTTTCATGTCGTCACACGCTTGGCCCCCATTATCCAACCCGACCCCGGGTAGCTCATCCGCGTACCCTCATCAGCATCACCAGTACGCTACCGATCGAATGCAGGGTTATTCCATGCAGGCGCCGGTCAATGGTCACTCGCACCCTCATGCTCAATTGCCACTCACTGACGAGTACGACGACGGCGATGACGACGGACTGAGCGACCTGCCTTCAGCGGGGGGATTAAACTCAGGGATGCACTCCTATGGCAGTGCTGCCTTTGGCACCTCCGACGGCTCCGGGAAAGGCGACAAGCAAGTTCGCAGACGCAGTAGCAAAGCGTGCGATCAGTGTCGGAAGTCGAAATGCAAGTGCGAACGGACAAATCCTCAAGAGCCTTGTAGGAACTGTGTTTTGCTTGGTACAGGTACGTCCGCTGTATCCATGGTATTTTCAGCAGGCGTTCATTGAATATACTCTTCAAGCTTGCACATTTCTGGGTCCGTCGCGCAAACGCGGACCTCCGAAAGGATACATCGATGCTATCGAGGCTCGATTACATCAAACCGAAGCACTGATTGGCATACTGCTGTCCAGCAAGGATAGTCGTGCAAAAACCCTTCTGGATGATTTACGCAAGGTGAGCATACTGTTCGTGAACTCAGGCATCCAATCCAAGTCGAGACGAAAAGAGGCCTTTGTGCGACGCGTTTGTTTGACGCGATTCTTCAATCGCCTCGCATGCATTTTTCAATCTATCCGTGGGTTGAGTCTAAATGGGTACACTTTCTGACGGCTATGATCAGGACACTCTTGCAAGGGAAATCATAAATCGCGTAGACCATGGGACTTACGGTCACAAGGGACGGTTGAGATCCTCGGACCCCTCTTCTGCGTCCAGATCTCGCCCACCTCAACCTGATTCAAAGGATTCCGATCATTCTTCGCAACCCCCTACACAGTATGTGCGATATACAGTCCTTATTTGGTCACAAACTAACAATGTCTCCCTTCCATCTATGTACGTGCATCTGTCTATCAAATCTCTTCATTGAACAGTCCATCAAGTGAATGGCAGGACCTCGTTATCTCGCAGCTGAACTTAGTTGCCGCAGAGCGCAATACTCTTGTCGGAGATGGCTCAACACGTGACGGGACTGCCTCCGCAGTCCCGCCAGCTCAGGGCGCAGATGGTGCGGGGACGAGTACGTTGCCCGGCTCATCACAGTTATCGTCGAGTGCCCCTCATCACCGCCCACACTCCGACGAGAATCTTGATAGGCCTCGTGCCAACAGACGTCCCACTCTCACTCTGCAGCCTCCCGCGTCACTCCCCCCAGCTGGTCCCAGCTCTTCTCTTCTCACACCGTTTTCTGCTACAGGTCCCGACCGATCTGATTCGGACCAAAAGCAAATGTCTGAGCGAAGGCAGCGCCGGCGTGTCGATGCTCCTGAGCGAGACTCCGAGCGTGCTCGTCGGGATTCCCTGTCGCAGAACCCGAAGCCTCACACTCCGTCATCTCCGTCCGTGTCCGGAAGATCCCGATCGCCCGTGCAATACACACATCCGCCATTACACCCGGCACTACTCAGTTCGAAGGCTTCCAAGAGCTCACTTCGGGGCGTCATACATGGCTCGCAGTCGCCGGAGGCTGTGGATGCAGATGCGGACGTGGAGAGCGCAGGCGAGGACCACGAGGGCTCCGGGGAGGATGAACTTGCGGTGGCAGTGGGTCAGCTGAGCATCAACGAAGACGAGCAGGTCCGTTATCACGGTAAGGCAAGTGGTTTGCATCTGCTAGGTGCTAGTGAGCGTGAGGACAACAGGGCTGAAGGCGGTATCTGGTACGTTTCATGTATTCTGGAGAATCCTTGGACGAGCTGCTGACACTGCTGTACAGGCGATTTCCTGGAGCCCGTGTTTGGCCACCTCTGCCGCCGACAGTGCGGAGGTCAAAGAAGACGAACACTGAATACGACTGGCTTGGCTATCTTCCGGATATCGCGGAGCAAGAGTATCTATTGGAGATATACTGGGTCTACGTCCATCCTGCCCTACCGATCATTCACAAGAAACTCTTCATGGAATGCTTCAGGGAAATGTGAGTATTTGTTTGCGCTGTTTTGGGTGTGATCGTATGTCCTTACCTCACTGAATGCTTAGCAATCTGCGACCGGACTCGGCCAGTACCCCGGACTCTCAGCACTCCGGCGGATCTTCCTCGTCAACGATGAAACCGCAGCGCATCCCGGCCATGCTCCTCCTTGCCATGTTCTCTATCGCCTCCAGGTATACTTCCGTTTCAAATGGCGAAATTCCTCCGCCGGAATCCGGTTCCATGTGGGCCGCCGGGGACACGTACTTGGAAAGTGCCAAGAAGATTTTGGACAGCACGTACGCGCATTCACGGTCAAGTACGTGTCAAGCGTTACTACTCATGGGCTACCGTGAAGTCGGAATCGGAGCAATGGCGCAAGCGTGGCTGTATATTGGGATGGCGGTACGGATGGCTCAGGATCTGGGTCTCCACAAGTCTGCGGACAAGTGGGTGAATGTTGGGAAGACGCTCTTCACTCCGGATGAGCTGCAAGAGAGGCGGAGGGTGTGGTACGGATGCGTGATAATGGACAAATACGTGTCGTCGTACATTGGTGCGTCTGTCACCGACTTTCAGTGACCTTTGGCTGATCCCATCATAGGACGACCGGTAGCGATCTTTGAGAACGACTTCGACACAGAGTTGCCTCACTCAGAGCAGGTACGCGACTCACGGCGACTTCTACCGTACGCTACTCACATTCTGCTGCAGCCGGACGAAGTCGAGATTTGGGCACCGCATCCCTCTTTACCTGTAATTGAAGATCCTTTGGAAGCACACAATGCTGTCACACCTTCCGCTATCTCACACGTGGTATCCTGCTTCAACGAATCTGCTAAGCTTTGTGAGTATATGTCTACGTACCAAGTTCCGGACACTCAATAATTGTTTCTGTAGCCATCATCCTGAGTATGATTATGCAAACTGTGTATCCCATACGCCGCCACACATTCCGTTCTAGCGAGCACATCCGGCTAGAGAAGCTTCTGGACAAATGGTACCACGAGCTCCCAGATCATCTCCGTTTCGACCCCGCATCTCAGAGGGAGAGCGCGCTCCCGCCGCATTGCCTCACGCTACACATGCAGTACTGGTGTACTGTTCTGTTGCTTCATCGTCCATTGTGAGTTGCTGCTGATGATTGCTACCTGATTCGCCAATTCTGACATTTTGTCAAGCATACGGTACACTTCTGAATCGGGGAACAAATCGTAAATATTTTGCTTCCTGAGCACTCACGACGCGAGCTGATATGTTTTATACAGTACTATCAGTCCTCCGAGGGAACAGGATGTGCGAGAGTCGTCTCGCAAAGCATATGATCTGTGTACACAAGCCGCCAATCATATCTCGTTCATCGGTTAGTATTCGGTGCTTTCGGTCTGTTTATTTTCTATGTTGCTCACAGGTGCATTCAGTGTCTGTATACGTTCAGAAACACTGCCCAAAGCGTGCATCAGTTTTCCTCTCTTACTACGTCTTCACAGCGGCTATTATGCATGTTGCGGCGCGTACGTGTATTTTTCGCCTGATGTCTGGCTGTATTTCTGACGAGTTTCATTTAGTCAAGACGTATCCGACTGACCCACAAGCAAGCGTTGGGCTTCACAAGTGCATGGATATTCTGAACCGGATGCAGAGCATCTGGCCGAGCGCTTGGCGTGCATACCAGCTACTTCAGGGCTCGAAAGTTCAGTCTCAAGACCTCCGTGCATCCGTATCACCTGGAGGAACAGACCGGAGGAAGCGGAGTGCCGAAAACGCTCTTGAGCAACCCCACATCCCTGAACCTCTTTACCGTCCTCCGCAAACATATACTCGCATTCCACCCACGTCTCAACCACAGCCTGGGTACATTGGTCTTGATATGCCCAGCTCCGAGCCACAATTCTTCCCTGACTTTGATCGGTGGGGACCTCCCGGCGCGGGAATGAATAATTTCGCAGGTGGCACTCTGTCGACGTCAGTACTACCGCAGCAATTCAGCACGGGTTTTGTGGATGAGAGGGTCCATAGGAATCAGGAAAGGACCGCGCAACGATTCCCTCAATATTGGAACGACTACTCAGCTCTAGGTCAGATGGATGCAGCATATAATGTTCCTCCTAATGGCATGGTACCCAATGGCTCTGGCCCGTCACCTGTTCGTGGTCCCCAGCAAGCTGTTGTTTACCCCCAAGATCAATTCTTAGTGTTTAGTGCGTACCTGTCTATCCGTGACCAGCTTCGTCCAGCTCACTGACAATCGTCTCGCAGATAATATACCGCCCGGTGGTCAATCATAGGATTATACCCCGCTATTGAGTTCTCTAGCTCATCTTCTACCCCCCCCCCCCCCCGCCTCTCTCTCTCTAGATCGTGGCTTGTCTCTCATACCTATTTCTTTCGCTCCCGCTTAATACTGTATCGTTGTCACTGGATCGCATCGCATACTTGTTGTAGTTTTATACATGAGCTCTCGTCGATCTTTCTAATTCCAGGTCTTTGCTTCTACTTTCTTTCTACTCGTCGTTACTCTGCAAACTATCCAGCTATCGTAGTACCAGCCTCGTACAAACACATCCATTACTGTGAACCTGTGGAATTCAGCCTTTCATTATCATGACTACAAGACCATCGCGTAATGGTAATTTCTGGTTTCGTCCAAACTTCGGGGTCGTGCGAGCTTTCGTCGCAGTAGACAACGCCACAGCTGGGCAGCTCGAGAGCTTGCCATAAGTTCAGCCCCTGTTGTCTGCGCTACTAAGGAAAGGTACCAGATAGACTTTCGTCAGTGTGCAGATTGACTTCGGGGGAACCTTTCAGACGAGAACAAACCTCTTTCACGATCCGCCTAATCTGGCCGTATCTTGCGCGGGCACGGTCGGAATCAAACTCGAATTGCCGTACAACGTTCGGACTCTAAAGGCAGGAGTGACGTCGGTTACCCAGAACAAAGGAGACTCGCAATGTGTGCGCATGGACGGACCTGTGCAGTGGAACCATCAAAGGGTGCTGAGACCACGTTTGCGGATAAACTTGCACGCGAGGACATATGTTGAGATGGAGGCGCCAGCTTCAAATCAGGGTCATTAACTGATTTCACGGGTTCCGGATGCTGTTGGCGAATAGAGCAAGAGGCCGACGGGACGGACGATCTTGCTGCAGATTTGGTTTTATCAACCTCTTCAGATTGTGTTGGTGGCGGCGGTGGCAGGTATGTGATGACCCTTGGTTTAGGTTTGGTGGATGTAGCCGAGGAGTCTGGATCAGGTCCTGTTGGCAACAAAGGCAAGCAAAAACGTCCAGAAGTCTGTGGTTTGCGATGAGGGCGCATGGTAGACCGAGCTTTTCGAGGTAAAGTGGACCATTCCTGAGAGCGCATGGAAGCGGGAGACCTGGGCGAACTGTAGCAGCTCGTTCGGAAAGCAGATTTCTTGCGTGGTGGTAGCAGTTTTGGCTGCACGGGTGAAGCCAGAAGCGGCGGAGATGGTGAGCGTAATCGCTGGGGTTCAGGCGATGTTTCGACACGTCTTCTCTGCTGCGGTAGGTACCTGGCATAGGCAGCCCGAAGATTGCGAAGGCGCTCAGATGTTGCGCTACCGCCGGCACAATGCGCAGTTTGGCGACGCCGTCCATCCAATTCGGAAGGCTTCCTCACAGGAGATGACAACGTCGTATGGAAGATCTTGGAAGAAGAGGGCATTCTCAGGGGACTAGATTGAGGGGCGTAAGGGCGCATATATCCAGGTTTGGGCATCTTCGTCATCCTGGAGAGCCTCTCTGGTCGCCCCGTACTCAGAGCGGCAGCGTCCAAGTCATGAGCAATAGGATTTTGTAAGGAGAAGTCTGAACAGCCTTATGAGCAACAGTAGTTAAAGAAAGGAATGAAGCAATATACTCGATTGTGAATGATCTTGAATGAGAGGCTCTGGTTGTTGGGCGCATACAGCAGGAGAGCATTGGAGCGATGGCGTGTAAATTGTTGGGGGAGCAAGACTTGATGGTCGGTAAGCAGTGTGAGACTCGTCAGTAAGTACCAGGGAATCGTCCGGAGTTGTTGCCAGATCAGTACAAAGGTTAGCAGGCGACAGCGGACTAAGTTCTTGCATCGGAGGGACTTCGCGAGTGGGAACTGTGAAAAGTTTGTTTCAGCGAGATATTTGATCAGAGAGCTAGGAGATCAAACCATAGGCAGCTGGTGCGTGAAGGGGAGCAGCGTTGATAGGAACGTTAAGAGAGTTATCCGACAGCGAGCTTGGCTGCTGTTTGAGACCGCCTTGATATGCGGATGATCTTCTTTCTTCTGGAGGACTGGAGCAATTTGCAGAAAACTCTTCAAACCGCTTGGACGGACAAGTTTTCGCTTGAATGTTGAAAGCATCGACGATCCGACCCGTAGGAGCTCGAGGGCCGGGTTTAGGTCCGACAGAAGACGTCCTGGGAGGGCGAGACGACGCGTTGACTTTCGCGATGGTCCAAGGGTTAGGTTTGAACACGGCCTGATCTTGCCTTGAGGTCAAGTCCAGCTCCTCCAGCAGCTTCGCGTCTTCAGACAGAGTGACTTGTTGACCAGAAGCCTGGCAGGGAGAATTGTTCTCGCTAGCATCGGAGTCATTGTGGAATGTCGTGGAGTGGAGATCATAAGACCAGCTGGGGGACGTCGTAACGTTTTTGGCAGTAGCAGTAGCTTTTTGTCGCATCAGCGAATGAGAGAAAGATATGGGGGACAAATGGGGGATGGCAAAAGCGAAGAAAGTCGAGAACGAAAGCAGTGAGAGACGCTTTCCCGAATCCCAAGACTATCCCAAGTAGGAAGAAACGCGATCACGTGTAACGTTAAGCGCCTTAGACGCGCGCAAACTTCTACTGCCCAGCGGAAGAACTTGCAGTCCAGACAGAGTCCAGAATCCAGCAAAGTATTTGGTATACAATTCGAAGGTAAAAAATCCGCTTCGCATGTTACTGAGCGTCGGTTTATGTCAAAAAGCACACTACACTGTATACGCTCCAAAGCTTCTATGCGTTACACTTATGGCAGCAACAGCCACTCAACAAGTAGCTTCGCAAAGTTGGGAGTACCGAGACCAGTGACGGGATCCCAGCCTGAAGTAGCAGAGAACCCTTGGGTGCCACAGCCGGGATTTGTACCGGACGTGATGTCGTTGAAAGCATTTCGGAAGCGGTCGGAATAGATCTGAGAGTGATAGTGAGCTGTAGTAGCTAGTCCAGAAGACAGACTTCATACCGTAGGGTTGATGAATCCGATTGCACGTTTACCCAGAGCAAGACGGGCATCGTTAATTGCCGTTAATATAGCACCCGTGACTGGTGTGGACGCGGATGTTCCGAAAACGAGGCTGAAGTCTCCATCGACAGCAATCACGTAGTTGGCTCTGTAGTGGATCGAAACCCATGTAAGAAACAAACCATCTGTACGATCAGCGCACTGACCCATTCGCGGAGATGTCTGGGAAAGCACGAGAGAGACCGGAGGCGTTGAAGATATCATGTGAGTATGGAGGTGGGAACTTGGTGAGGTATCCATTTACGGCAGACTTCTGATAGTCTGGGATTGCGAAGTGGTTGCTGAAGCCTCCGCCAGAGAAAATGACTTGCATGCACGCGCTCTCTGGATCAGTGACCTGAAGAGCGATGAGAACGAGCAGGGACTGGATGCTGGGTGTTAGCATACCTTGGCGCCGGGGTTGACTTGCGTCGCACCCTAGACGCAATCTGAGTGTGAAGTTGAGCCAAATAGAAGTGTGGGTCACATACGACGCTTGTAACAAATGGACAACCTCCGGGGAACGTTGGATTGAAGATCTTCCCACTAGTGGATTGAGTACCATCTGGGTTCAAGCAAAGTTCGCTATGTCCGGCTACCCCCTCATCACCAGAGGAATAAAGCACCGTCACACCCATCAAACCGAGCTATGATACACATGTCAAGATAGTGTCAGAGCACAGACGAGAAGAAATGGGTACCTTGCCGTATTCCGCGCATTGTCTGGCCGTATATGCCGGGGTCAAGTCTGCTTCGTTGAAGCCATACGAAGTAGAGATGACGTTTGCGGGCTTCACAATACCGCAGTCTTCCTTGCCTGTCGAAGCCGTGTCATAAAGAGATTCGCTCGAAGTCAAATGATGACGTGCCTTCGAATCCGCCGCCAAATGGATCGGGGTAGATACCGTCTTCAAGAGGATCGTCTCCGCCTTCGAACGTACAAAAGCTTCCATCCAGAGCATCCAACAGGTTGTTGAAAGAGGCACCTAATCGTACACAAAACTCAGCGCGCTAATATGTGAAACGTTCGGTTATCACCAACCTTCTACCAAATCTCCCACTTGGTACAAAGTCACCTGCTGCTTGGGTCCTATCAGAGACATTCCGTACTGCAAGTCGAGACTCGATTCGCCATTGAAGTCGAAACTCTGCTCTTCAGTTTGGACAACACCTTAAAGTAAGACAAACTCGATAAGAAGGTCGATATGTTTATGCAGATACCAGTGGAACGTACCTCCATCAATACTGATTAATTCCGGCCTCTGACCGACTTGGCTTTTCGAGAAGTTATGGAAAAACAGGTCTAGGTCTGGTGCCAGGTAAGATTGAGGGGTATATTCCACTATCAGAACAGAGCAAGCTCAGCAGTCAATCACGAACGTGAAGGTATGCGGAAGAGACGTACCGATACCAAAACTGTTCTTCTTGGCCGCGACAGGGCTATAAGCGAAGTCGTACAAGACGCGGAGACAATCCGGGGTGATGAACTGGTCACATTGAGAAAGCTCTTGCAAGATGCCCTGCAGATGAAATGAGAAACAAATGGCAAACACCTAAGATCCGAGACTAGCCTTGATTCTACCAGTAGTTTTGGGAGTGACGACACCAGACCCGGGTTGTCCGATACTCTTCGCGAGGCCAGGTGTAACTTGAGTAGCACGCCTTTTGACCGTTGTCAAAGGCTCCCTTTTCACTCTCACATCAAAGTGCAGAGTCGGGACGACCAGCTCAACGTGCTCGGAAACATGTTCCGGCAAATGGTAAGCTGGACCGCAGGCAAGATGCTGAGTACCGGTGCCCTCGTGCTCGTAGAGCGAGTATTCAGTCTTCAGCAACGCTTCTGCCTCCGCTACAGACACGTTGACCTCAAGCCAGCTGCCAGTCTTGGAGAGAGCGATTCTGGCAGCGTCGATGCCTTCAGAAGAGAGCCAGTGACGAACCGTGTCGGCGGAATCTTTGGACGGACGGAAAACGTGGGCGATCTTCGCAGCAGACCAATGTTGACCGTAGTTGGCGGAGTCGGGGTGAGAAATATCCAAAAGGTGCTTTTCTAGATCACGGATGTTAGGCTGAATTAGCCCAATACGAAGAGGGAGAACAGTGGTGGGAGGTGCGCGCCGCATGACGCTCCAGCCATCAGGAATGCTTCGACGGTGTTCGTGGCGGACATGAGG
This sequence comes from Steccherinum ochraceum, assembly GCA_004332605.1. Classification (NCBI taxonomy): domain Eukaryota; kingdom Fungi; phylum Basidiomycota; class Agaricomycetes; order Polyporales; family Steccherinaceae; genus Steccherinum; species Steccherinum ochraceum. The sequence continues at coordinate 23,637 of RWJN01000100.1, read as the reverse complement.
AGAGAGAGTCACAGATGCTGCGCATACTGTGAAGCAGAACGACAAAAGTCCTAGAAAAAGCATGTCGCACTGTGGTAGAGCCCGTCTCTCAGTTGAACGTCATTCTTATATGCTCCTGTCGGTACCTTCTATCCGCTGATGGAAGAAGCCCGACCATCTTCTTCATAGCCAATTGCCTCTTCTTGAGTCGATACTTGAGAAGTGCGGAAGTCATTGCTTTATCTTGTGCGACGATTCTGTCAATCGAGGCGGCATCATGTGTTCACGTCGAACGGGATTGACGGACGCTTTGTCGGTGTCCACGCGTCTGCGCACGTATCTTCGGTGGCGGATGGCGTATCAGTCACAATGTGAGAGCTTCTTGAGTTCGATTGCTAGAAATAAACAAGCAATGATCAGCTGCATCCGAGCTTGAGGATAGTTTGCAACAGGCCATACTTACTAGCAATCCATAACGAAGCATATCATGGTCATGAGCACAACAGCAAGCATGGCACCCCAGGCACGGTGAGTGTATAACGGCCGCTGTGCGGGCAAAAGCTGATGCCATGACAAGGTCTCGTACGAGACACGCATGATTAGGTACGAAAGCAGAGAACAATTCCCAGCTTAGGAGAACCTCGCATGGTCAACGTTGTACTTTGTGAAAGTCACCCGACTGCATCTCGACGCTGAGTCATCGGGTATCTACAGCATGGCAGGCAGACGTCTAACCTCAATGATGGGCGTGTCGAAGCAGAGCAAAACTCACAGCAATTATCTCCGCACTTTCAAATCAGCACAACGATCGCAGGACTGCGTTATATGGCCACCATGTGGCAAGCGTTGAGTACACCCGTGGCACTGCCACTGGCCACACACGAAAATTGGGTAGAGATAGGCGCCGTAACAATCTACCAGTAATCTTATCGCGATTTTGAGGTTCCTCCGAAATTCTGGTGTTACTTCTACTTGTTCAAATCCCGTGAATCTCTACATTGACCATACGCAAGGTCTCCCTGCGAACCTACACCTGTGTTTATTCTTATTCTACATCTAGATCTCGTTATGACTACGTTGAGGCCTGGCACGGCGCCGATCAAGGCTGAGTACGAGAACGTTCGGCCTCCGCACATCGCAACGCTCACATTCCATACCTCGAAGGTTCTTACTCTCAAACACGGTCATCGCTGTCCCAGACGATGATGCAGCGGAAGGCGGTACGAGTCATGCATCCGGAAACCGAGACAACGCCGTTGAGAGAGAAGACTCCAGGTCCGGTCCACAGCGGCGCAAACCGACGCGAGAAGAGAAGAAGAGCAGAAAAGGCCAAAATAAGGGCAGGAGGTTCCAAAAAGTTCGCGACGAGCTGGAGCTATGCTGGAAAATTGCATCGGGGAAAGACTGCGAATTTGGTGCAGAGTGCGTCATCTTTAAACCATATATCGTGATGCGCAGAAACTCATACTACATGACATGCACGCAGCTGCCGAAATACCCATGACATCGAGGCATATCTTGCTGCGAAGACGAGAGACATATACTTCCCATCCTTCGATAATCTTACTGAAGAACCACCGTTCGTCACACTGCCTTCAGAAGATGCGGTCATGGTCGATCAAAGCAGTCCCTCCATGGACCCATCTACAACATGCCCAGTCCATGCCGTTCGAGGAGAATGCAGAATGGGTCTGAAATGCCGGTTCCTTGGAGCTCATGCGCGGAAGACGGATGCAGGGGACTGGGAAGTGACAGTGGATGAGGAAAAGAAGGCAAGGTCTGCGGTGTTGGAGGCCGAGCTCAACTTCATCGGAGGAGAGACGTTGAAGAAGCTGCGCACTAAGAAGGTTCGTTATCTGTACTGTGTCTCTGCACTGGTAGCTGAAGAACAATTCAGTACCCGTGTCCTATCTCCGACGCTTACCTGAAAGAGCTGCAAGTAGAAGGAGACGCGTCCAAAGTCAAAGAGACCAACGCTCCCGCTGAAGTCACGGTGTCATCTGAACCTCAGCCAACCACAGATGTCCCAGACGAACCCACTGTGTCCGCTAGCCATCCTTCTGCGTCAGTAGCGAATGAGCCTGAAGCACAAGTTGACACCCCCGACGTTCAGATGCGTCCTGCGGAGAAGAAAAGGCTGCACTGGAAGGGGAAGACATGTTAGTGGAAGTCGTTTCTCAGCTCAAAACACGTTCGCTTACACTGAGACGTTCAGACTTGGCACCGTTGACCACTGTTGGAAATTTGGTGCGTTTTGGGAACGTCAGTGTGCTGTGACTACTAAATACTCATTTACACGATAGCCATTCCGGAGACTGTGCGTCGATTATGGTGCAGACATCACTTGCGGGGAAAGTAACTTGTCTCTCTGACGACATTGGTTCTCCAGAAGCTGACGTAGACTTTCAGTGGCTCTTGCAAATTCCTTCCTCCAAGGATCAAAAGAGGAGTGGTCTTTAGTCCGTCGACATCCATCGGAGAAGATCTTCGGTGTCCAAGTCGCCGGAAGTAAACCTTCCCTTCTCGTTCCCACCGCTGAAATTCTAGCGAAAGAACTCGGAGGCAACTTGGACTTCGTGGATATCAATTGCGGCTGCCCAATAGATCTCGTGTTCAAAACCGGTAGCGGTTCAGCTCGTGAGTAGCCATCCAACTTTTCGGCTCCCAACTGTACTGACATGTTCCTACAGTGCTTGATTCTGCTGGCAAATTGGGCAAGATTGTTGTTGGTATGAACAAAGCTCTAGGAGACATACCCGTCACCTTGAAGCTCCGAACTGGCGTGAAGGACGGTCGCAATAACGCTCATAAATTGATGCCTCGGCTCGGACACGAGTGGAACGCCGCTGCATTGACTGTAAGTGGAAGTATCTTGGAGGAGGAATTGCCACTGAAGCACCATGCAGTTACACGGGCGAACACGTCAACAGCGTTATACGCGTCTGGCAGACTGGGACTACATCAAGACATGCGTGGATGCCGTCCGTGAACGTGAGGCGGAGGAAGACTGTAAGTGCAGTGCGCAGCATCACGGATCCATAATTCATCTAACTGGTGTACCAGTACATCCTATCCCAATATTTGGTGGCGGCGACGTATTCTCGTCAGAAGACTATTGGGAGAAGGTTGACAGTAGCGGCGTGGACGGGATAATGATTGGACGTGGTGCCCTGATCAAACCCTGGGTTTTCACTGAAGTCAAAGAAAGGAGGGAATGGGACATCAGTGCCAGGGAACGTCTAGAGCTTGTGAGAAAGGTATGCATCAATCGTGAGCTCCCTCTCAGTAACTGTCCACTGATTGGGTACTTCAACTGCTTCCAGTTCGCCGACTACGGTTTGAAGTAAGTGTCAGCTTGAATCGACAGCGGATATCTCTGATCTCATTTCCACGCAGTCATTTTGGTTCAGATACGCCCGGGGTCAACACCACTCGCCGGTACCTATGTGAAGCTCTATCTTTCCAGTACCGATACATTCCCCTGGGTTTGTTGGAAACATTGCCCGGCCGTATCAATGACCGTGCTCCGTCTTTCCGGGGCAGGAATGAACTTGGTATGTTACAATGTCTCAAGTTTTGCCGCGATTCACTTACGTTTGCCATAGAAACACTTTTAGGAAGCCCGAACAGCCAGGATTGGGTCAAGATATCTGAGATGTTCTTGGGCCCTGCGCCGGAAGGCTGGAGTTTCACGCCGAAGCATAAAAGCAATGCTTATGGTCAAGAGGAGAGCCAAGGTTAAAGAAAATGTGTACCGTGGATGTATTAGTTCGGTGACACGCGCACACTTGTACTGCGGGAAGTCTTGATGTAAAATCCGAGCACGCTATCCAGAGCAGCCGTCTACTCAAGGGATCGCCATTGGGCTATGAAGATATCCTGGTCGCATATTGTCTGTCCAAAACCATCTGTCCATTGGTACTCTAGCAACATACGAAGAAGAACGAGGCGGATAATACACAAAGAGCAACTGAACCAATAAACAATGTTCGTTGAAGATCGACCGAGACTACCGCTACACAAGATGCTAATCAACGTCCATCGTCTGCACTCGCGGACTATCAGACGGTTCAGCAATCGATGACGACAGAGACGGCACTTGCGAGACAGGTACCACAGGTGTCGAAGGGGGCGAGTTCGGGTTCGAGAAACGCTCACGAGCGCCCGCTGGGAGAGACTCGTAAAACGTGAGGTTGTTGTTCTTCACCGTGTCCTGTAGTGCACAGCCCTGTCAGTATCCCATCCCTGCAGCGAAGAATAACGGATGCTCACCTTGAGAGGGACGGGGTACTGTGCGATTGCATTCTCATCTTCTGGGGAGACGGCGAGACTGTAGATGAGCATGAAAGGTCCGGCATTGAGATGCAATCCAACTGAGTCGCTGAACACCGTCTCCTCGGAGACCTTGGTGACATGGTAGTCGAGAGACTTCCACCACTGTTCTCCTTGTTGTATGTAGGAATAAACTCGGGTGCGGCCAAACAGTCCATCATGTACAAGGACGACGCGGAGATCATACTGGTAGTAACGAAGACGTTCTTAGCGCGGCCACACAATAATGCGAGATGTCTCGAACGCACTCTATGTTCCTGCAGTTCTGGACAGTCAAAGACAGAAGACGCTTGAGTTTGATACTTCTTGATCGTGTTATTAATCGCTGCAGACAACACTCGTGAACACGATACTGATTGAAAAAAGAGGTAAAAGCCGTACTTTGAAGCTCATTTTCAACCTTCGTCAAAATCTTCCGTAGCTTCAAGGCTGCGTCGTGAACCGTCGCCTTTCGTGGAGCATCATTTTGGTCGTCCACAGCGATGTCCTCGTAATAGTGCACCGCCGAGCGTAGGTCAGCAAGAACATCCCGATCCTACTGTGTGTGTCAACATCGAAACATACACGAATACAGCTTAAGACTCACCTTGTGCTTTATCAGTCCTTCTCTCCTCTTCTTCAACACTTCGATCTCCGCCAATAGGTCCCGCTGCAACCTCCTCTTCTCCAAAGCGATCTCCGCATTCTGCTTCAAAAATTGGTCCAGGAACACATGCTTTGGATACCCGAAAATTGACCGCTCGCTCTTTCCACCCGAACTGACATGCGTTCGGTTGAGCTGGAACGCGACCACGGCAGACGGGTCGAATATGACTTGCTGCTTGCTCAATTCGGAGCTACCCATGTTCAGCTCGAGAGCAAGACACGACAAGAGGTCGTTTGCGTCTGGTGTCCCTGGAACGGAAACGCGAACGATCGACATGTCGTATCGCTTATCGAGGGGCACATGTACAGGTTCAGCGTCGCTGAATCCGTATCTGAAATGAAAAAGTCTGTGCCAACCACGTCAATACAAGGGCTAAAGTACATCTAGGCCACAACAGCGGAAGCTCACCTTGGCCATGACTGCAGCGCAAGTGTCAACTCGTCTCTGTTCAAGACCGCCTCCAGTTCCCAAGTAAGGTCACTGTAGAATTCTGTCTCGGTGTCAAAACTAAGGTCATCGGATGAGTAGGGAAGACATACGAAACGCTAGGTCTCCGGGAGACTCAGCAGGGTTCTTCCACGGTGCTGCAGTAAACACTTCCAGACATTCGTCAATACTCAGCTCCGAGATTCTTGCCAAGTCCATGTTTGCAAAGAGCTCCAGGAGCGACCACATCCACTTGTCTAGGGTAATGATACTGAATAGGAATTCGACACAGAGAAATTCCGCTGGTACATACCAGGTCCCTTTCTCATGACAGCAGGGTCATTCAAATCCTCACTTTGAGCAGGCCTATATCGAGCGACTGCGTGTTTCACTTGCGGGACGAAAAAGAGACCCTGCAGGATGAGACCTGTATACACGAATGACGCTTGCGTCGGTCGCAGCGTAATTGGACTAAGGATAGGTGTGAGAAGCATTTCAATGAAAGGTGAATAATGCTCAGCAAGGACTCACGTATCCCCATCCCTCACCCTCTCATGGACCGGCAGCTCATCGAACGTCTCCACAGTTTCATACGTTAAGCTTGCCTCGATTGCACGGTTTATCTGCTGATCTTCCTGCGACAATCCACCGGCGTTGACCTCCACCTGAGGGGGGCGCAGGCGAAGGACAGTTCAGAATGGCAACGAAATATATTAGAGGATGCCGGAGTACTGTACATTGGAAGGTACTACGGCCCAGTTGGGGTCCGGTGCTCTGTCACTAGGTCTAAAGGTCGGGCCTTGGTCCTCCAGCGACATGGCCAACGCACGCGTAAATTCGTCATCGGTGTCCCCCGTCAAGTCTATGATCGGCTGCGCCGGCGAACCTCTCTCGGGCTTTGAGGCTGCGTTCCGCAGTCACCTGAGTAACGACGCATGAATCCGGGAGTTCGTCACTCACGAGGAGGAGTTCGAGGTATCACCGGCTCTATGAATCCCCAATCAGACGCATCCTACACGCAGAGGTATACTCCACTCACCTGTACTGCTCGGACCCAGCATTGCAGCAACAGCACCGGACCCTTCCAATAACACACTAGCAGTCTTCTCGATATTACCGTTGTTCGTCCGAAGTAGGCGAAGAATATCGTCTTCACTCGACTCTGTTCCAAACATGTCCACGAGCATTTGAATATCTTTCTGCTCTTGAGGTGTTGGAGGAAGCGGCGGCTGTGGCCTGAAGACCGGCGGAGCACCAGCATTGTTATTGATGGCCATTTAGATTGAGGAAATCGACTGGACAGTGACAGAAACCGTCCTTGCAATAGCTTGGAGGAGTGTTCGCAGCCTAAGTATGCGAGAGGAGGTGGGAACGGCGATGAGGGATGAAAGTAAGAGATGAGCTCGAAAGCCGAGTCGCCCGGAAGAGTAAGCGCCTTTGTACGTAAAGGGGCTGCGCGTCCCGTTCTGTAGCCTCCCAGGACAGACTCAACGAGGTACTTCCAAGGTCATTCTCATTCTTTATATCAAAGTTGTACAAAGAGAGCTCATAGGTCGATAGAGCATTCTAACAGAAGTAGCCGAGATTTGAAGTCTCGAATCAGAGCCTGCTTCCGGAAATCTCTGTGACGCTCCCCTTCATAACAGTCCATAATGCTTGCGCCAGGCCTTCAGGATCTTCCTGCGGTATCTGGAAACAGCGGCCATATGAAAAATCCACATATTTCACCGATATGAGTGTAAGATAGATCCGTACCATGTGTCCGGCTCCTGCTACTGTAGCCACAGACGCGACTATGTGCTCGCCGTGGATCGCATCGCGTTGCTCGTCTGTTCTGTATGAGAAAATTAGTAGTGATAGTAGAGTGGTAATACAGCGGGACCTACATCAAATCCTGTCGTTCGCCATAGATGCAGTGGACAGGCAACGAGGAGCAGATTTCGGAGAAGCGAACAAACCCGCCCAATGCGGCTTCATGATCTAGATAACCAACTGCCTCTTGCATTCTGGGAGTTGAAAGGGTGACGCCTTCTCTCTCGTTAGGATACGTCTCAGTCGGGAGATCGCGCAAAGCATATGTCTGCGAGGTATACCTAGTCAGTATTGGTTCTTTTGCGTAGAATGAAACGATCCTAACGATCTTGCACGCACAACAAACAACCTCAGCGATCGCTCATCCCACAACTTCCAAGGAAATCGTCGTGCCAGCCATGTATATGCCACTTCCCGGGATGGCCACATATCTTTTCTGGCCCGTGTCACCTCAGCTAAGAGATGGACTGGGCTTGAACTTGGATCTTCTTCGGCTTCCTTCAGTACCTTGATCTGTAGCTGTCGAGGTATCATCACGGGTTCAACGAGGATCAGATGTGAGAAGGGGAGGCGTTCAAGCGGGAATCCGTTTGTCGCCAAAGTACTACACGGCAGCGCTTTAGATTCAGTTGCAACGGGTAACAATTGGACATACAGGCAAATAGAACCTGCCGAGTGTCCTATAGCTATAACCGTACCGCGGTCCATCAATCCAGAGCTGAGAAGCATGTGCCATCCGTGGACAACGTGAGGTGACTCTGTAAATGAGTGGTCATCGTCAAAGGATGCTAGCAGCGAGAGCGAAGCGGGACACATACTCATCGAAATCTTCTCCAGTATGGCATCGTTCCAGATGGCGCCTTGCCCGTGGTTTGGAGAGTCCATACACCACGCTTCCTTGATGCTTCCTCGCAAGGTACTATTCTTCTCCAGAGTAAACAGGTGTTCCAGAACAGGCTCCCATGATTCTTTGTCTGTAGGATCGACGTCATGAATGATGTACAAGGCGAAAAAGCGACTGCGACGCACGCGACCCAATCCCATGCATGAGCAGCAAGACCATTCCAGGAGAAGAACGAGGGAGCAAGGAAGAGTTGCAGTATCGCTTAAAGCAATAGCGGAGGCCCCCATAAGCAGGAGTCCCAGTGAGAGAGTACTCGTCAACTCGCAGCTCCATCCTCTGAGTATCTGTGAGGGCCAACTGAATGCTGTTTACTGTACGCTCAGTGACTTCACATGGAGTGCGCATAAGAAGGGACTGACAGGTGGAATTCTGGGAGAAGACGTCTAGGAGACCTGCTGAGAGTAAAAGATGCCCTAGGATAGACGATGGAACGGCTCAAGGGTAACGCCACACTTGCAATACGGCCGACTCTTCCTACCCATCGTGCATCGTGCGAAGATGGAAGCTCTCGTACATATCAGTGGAACGCGTTTTGGAAGGAATGCAGTCACAGTACACAGTACAGCGATACGCCCATACGCCCTCAGTGACACATGGAGGCTATCAGCCCGTCCAGCCACTGTTACGAGATTCTGTGATCGTCAGAGATACGTCTGGTGAGATGGGAAGCATCAGATGAACGACTATGAGCTATGCTCACCTGTAAGACATCCAACCAACGCGCTATCTTCCTCACTCCACATTCGAGCGTCCTGACCGGATTTGGCGACGAGTTCGATGGTCGGGAGCACGGTAGTATCAACTTCTTCACGTACTCCGATGGCGAGCTTCATTGACGTGGCATTGGGCCAAGGCAGAGACGACCGTCGGAATCGAATTCCTCAACGAAAAGGCTCAGAGTAAGCAGCAGACTAAGAGAGAATTGCGACAGAACGGTCGAGCCGTAAAACAGTAGTGAAGTGCATGAGCAGAAAGCAGAAAATGGATCTACCCCAGCGCGGTGTAGAAGCCCTAACCTCATTTTCGGGACTCGGCAAACCTCGGCAATTTCGTCATGCTTCATTCGTGTCGTGTACAGATTTGTTGATTCTCAGTTGACGAGGAAGTCCGTCTTGAAACAGTATTGAAACAGCAGAAACCCCAGTCCAAGCAGACGCAACATCTGAAAGCCCAATATTATCCATATGATCCACGTATCTACACCAAGCGTCCTTCCTTGATCAACTCCGCCGCTGTTGAAAGCAAACATGAGCGATATGCTATTGTTAACATCCAAGGTAGTAGGAAAATACGATGGAATGAACGAACCATGCTCGGCGATGGCGTATACCATGGCTACCAGTGAGACCTATCAGTGAACGTACCGAAAGAGGATAATGGCGAGTATGGACCCACCCATGGGATGCGCAGCGAAATGGATCGGTATGATTGACAGGTCCGCCACCCTGATATTGTTCGTCCCATAGATCTGTGTTCTTCTAACTTCGATAAAACTGAAGTATGATACCGCTGCACGGAACCATACCTTGTAGTGAGAATCCACAACACCACCGATCTCGCGGGGCATCATAGAGCATGAAGATGCAGTATCTACAAGATTGATCAGTATCGTGAGCTTTGACGTGCTGGTAGCGAGAGACAGCTTACGCCACATTGTGCCCACGGTATCTTTGACAAATTCTGTTTGCAAAGCGATAGTCATTTAGACTTTCCGACACACAATCAGCTCACAAGAGCTCTCACCTTTCAATTCACTGTCCGATTGGACGGAAGGGCCGGGGAGTATTTCTCGAGCTGTCGCAATAAGAAAATCATCCAGATAAAGAGATAGATGTGAGACTCACCAATAATATCCTTGAGTGGGCTTGTCGACGTCAGCTTGCGGACGAACTTGGCTTGTTCAACCAGCATGTCCATATCTACGCTGCCGTCATTATTGACGCAGACAAAGGATACTCTGAAATCATACCTGAGGCTAAATGCTTAGGATCGTATTCAGGATCCTGCGTAGGATCATTGGAAATTGAATGCTTGGAGACATGAGTGAGCTTTATGGTAAACAGCCACGATAGACACGGGAATTCACAATAGTCCCCCTGGAGAGCATTGGTGAGCTCCACTACAGATACTGAAATGTTTCTTCCCAGGCAGTGGAGGATCTACTAACGACGTGAGATGCTGAGCTCAGCGGCTAGCGGATGAACGGGAGACTTACTTCCCGACGGCAAAAGACCTTGGTATAAGATAAATTCACAGTTAGGAGCCCCGCGGTCAATTCGATCGAGGAAAATTTTATATTGAGCCTGCTCATCCGGGGAGTAAGAAGACCACTGATCCAAGATCTGCTTCTTGTTGTTCAACGCGATGTGATGGGCTTTCTCCGACACTTTCACGGGAGAAGTGAAGCAGAAACCAGTCATTCCTGAAGTATGTATTCCAGTCCCCATCGAACTGTGAACACGATCCATCAAGACGAGAAAGATAACAAGGTGTATGCAAAGTCCTTACTGAAGTTTGATATGCTCAGCGGCGACCTCGGGATCTCGAAGCATGTCTGCCGTCTGATAAGGTAGTCCATCGACAAGTTCTATCGTGCGAGACCTTAGTGTTGGGCCGAACGGTGAAAAGCGTCTCATACCATAGCTCTGAGTGATGAAGACGTGGTCCTGGGTGTTCCTGCCAACACCAGGGAGATCGACCAGAACAGGCACATTGCAACGATCCAGCACTTGCTTTCCGCCAATGCCCGACATCTCAAGGATCTGAGGCGACTTGAGAGCACTACAGCAGTAATATCATGAGCGCGGAGTGTCTTCGCAGATGGTGTCACTGCTCACCCAGCGCAAACAATCACCTCCCTCTTCGCTTCGACCACCTTCCGTTTGCCGTCGTGCATCAACTCTACGCCAGTAGCTACGAGCATTCCGTCGTCGCCCCTCTCGGTGACTAAGCGAGTAGCCAGTGCATAGAGAAGAACCTTGAAGTTGGGCCTATGCCGGTTAGGGAAGTAGAATGCCTGCGCCGCGTCGTGAGATGAAGAGCTTTCTATGTAAGACTTTAGTCCTCACAGTGGCAGAGTACGAGCGCGTGTGTGTAGCGGGATCATAATTATTAGGAATCAACCAATATCCGTTGGACTTGAGAAGCGATTAGCGGCCTGCAGCTGAGAGAGTAGATCGAAAAGTACGCACGTCGCCGCCGAACTGCAAAAAGACATGAAAATTAGTCGTGGGAGTGGAGGAGAGAATGGCAGCAACGCACAGGGTCTGGGGCCGCTGATATACCGTTCTTCTCTAGGACCTGGAGATCGTGAGTGGTGCGAAATGCACGGAGAAGTTCAAAACTGACTTGTTGGAACATGAGCTCTATGTCTGCCGTCACATTGGGCGGAAATGAGATCGATCTTCAAGGGACCGTCAGTACCAAGCTTTCCTTCAGGCGCCTCATATTGTCTAGTCAAAATGCTCTTGTCGGAGGATGGAACAAATCTAATAAGNNGAATCGACTGACCCTTCCGCTCGCGCTCGCTGAAGGCAACTGGTCAACCGCTCGGAATTGAAGCCTGGGTTGCCAAGGCGTTCTATATCTAACGGGAACGTCGTGGTCAAAATCAGACCAGACTTGTGATTGACAGACCCGGTGCTCACCATCTATGTCGCTTGCGGGGGCCCGAGTATAGCACATGAAGTTTATAGCGGAGGATCCACCTAAGCCTTTTCCGCTTTATCCCCGAAAAGTACGATGAGTGTTCGCTTGGGTAGCGAGGTGACAATTCATACCGAAACCACACCGCCTCTCGACTGTGCTGTTGCTTCACCTAAGGATGAACTGGGGTCACTGACATGCATGCTCAAGGAGCGTTGAGACTAACGATGTTGTAACTCCACGAGTACGCCTCGTTTCCGAGATGGACTCCGTAAGAGACCGGGCGCACTATAGTACGGACCCCACAGGTCAGCATCAATCTGAAAAGAACCGCTTGAAGCGTACGTACATATATCTGCGTCATTTATGTTGTCTCCTCCTGCTTCCAATACGAGAACAGAGACGCTTGGATCCTCCGTCAATCGAGCTGCAAGAGTCAAACCTGCGGTCTGAGAGCAGCGTTTAGGTTTGGTTGTCAGAGAGTGTGGCTGATGGGTACACATACCCCGGCACCTAACGATGAGTTGGTGAGTTGTTACAAATGCGAGCTCGAGAGAGCAGTACTCACCGATCACCACGTAGTCGAAGGGTCCTTCGGCTAGGATGCTGTCAAGCGTATGGGAAGTCATTTTGATTCGCCCACAAAGCGAAACTTCGAACTCTTATACCGCCAGGGTATAGCGAATGCCCGAGTCTACGCCACTAGAGACCATCCCGTCCCGTACAACTGGGCCAAGAATGTATGATGAAACTACGCAAAGAAATTGCTGACACCGCGTGCGATACAGAGGGGTTGCTTCAACGTAGAACACGCATCGCCCAACCCACTCAGTTCCGCGGTAAATGAATATGTGTGTGTTCGATGGAAAATGCGTTCGCGTACGAAAATGAGCGATCTAAAATCAAGACATGGTCAATATGTCATTCAGCATGTATATGAGATCTGTACCCACCAAAAAAGGAAGACTCTTTTACTCGTTGGAATACGTCGAGCGTGTCGAGCCACTGCAGCTGTGTGGCAACGATTCCAGCGTATACCAGCCTGGAAGCCTGAGACAAGGCGATCGATTGATCCACGAGCGCCCACGTATGTTTGAAACTTGGAAGCCGAGGGTAACATTGGCAGGCTGTGTTTGGAGTGGGTCGTGTGTTCGCCCCTTAGTGAGTGCCAAGACGTCGTAAGTCGTAGGCAGGACAGTCTGAAACTCTCGACGTATGACATATGTTCGATACTAGCTGCAGGGCAACACCACTCGCATCTATTCCAATTTCCAAATATACAGTTCTTAGAGCAAAACAAGTTAGTACATAAATAGACAGCAAAACGGCAGTACTCGAACCGACTTACAACTTCGTAACTTCAGTATCTTCTAGTCTAACAAAACCTTTCTAATCGTATTCTTGGTGGTCCCATCGGCGTCTACAGTCCTCTCTTGCACAAGCTGGTACCGGCCCCTAGCAGGTAGCCAGCGGAATCTGACAAACCAATACGCAAACCCTACAACAGAGATCGAGCACGCAGCAAGGACGTGCAGCTTTTCGCGGCGTCATTAGCTAAGATATCGAAGGAATAGTTGCAACTCGACTCTCACCCAGTATGGAAGCTCTTCATACAGCTTGAACCCAGCGGATGGAGGTATCAGCGGGCCGACCACCAAGAAGACGTTGGACAGAAAGAAGAACCACGTAGCCAGGTGGTTGGCTCGGTATGGCGGGCTCCATTCGTACTTCTTCATCAAAGGGGTGTGTAATAGCAGAAGACCCGCAGAAACACACATGTTGATCAGCGAATATGCGTAAGAGGACACTGAACGAAAGCTCGTCAGCGCAGGGCAGGATAATCATGAGGAGGTTCAATCGTACTATTAAGCATGAAGGAATAGGCATCGCCTGATGGAACTGCCAAGATGATGATAGAATTGACCAGCCACTGAGTGAACAGGCCTCCTACAGGCGAATTGAACGGCTTGCTAGTCGCGAAGAAGGAAGAGAACGGGACGAGGCCTTCTTTGCCAAGCTCCTGTACGACTAATATATCCATCAGCATCAACACATGCGATAGTCAACAGCTGGCTCACCTCTCGCATGAGTGAACAAGACGGCAAGAACATTTCCTATTGTTGAGCAAGCGATAATCGCGCTGACCAACTGTTCCAGCGAAGTCAACGAAGAATCGTATTCGAGTACACCGAGAACGTACTCTCTCCGCGTCAATACCCCACAATTTGCCAAAGAACAAGGCAGCAGTGATGCGGCCTGAGTTCAAGATGTCATCTTTGTCTACCACTGAGTAGTAGGCGATGTTGACGAGGAAATACATCAGGGTGACGAGGATCATGGCAAGTGGGACGGCAAGCTTGATTGTCCGCACTGGGTTACGAACTTCCGAGAGTGCATAGTTGGCATTCGAGTATCCAATGAAGGACCTGCGTCAAGAGTGAGCTGCATCCGAGAACGAGCCAAACAAATGACTATACCAGATGACATTATAAATACCAGCTGCGAAGGCGTTGGTTCCTCCACTAAGGGTACCGTTCCACATCGTTGACCATTCGAAGTTTCTTGGGGGCTGTCGAGTACCAGTCAGCGTATACGCACTGCAGAAGCTAAGGCAGGCTGCGCACCGTTTCCAACTTCTTCACTCCCGCGAAGACCGCCAATCCAGCAACCGCCATGCCTACGAGAACAAACAACTTGAACGTCGCGAGAGTATTCTGGATCCGCACCCCCCAATGTACCCGAATGCCGTGTACCAAGAAAGCGAAAGTGATACCCAAGAGGCTAACAACGCGGGGAGATATTGATATGTATGTGCGGGTAGGGTCAATGGCGTGGAGAACGTCTAAGTCGAGAAAGAATATGAGCCGAATACACGGTCGTGCTAAAACTCATGACGCACATTCCCCAAAAACAGTGACAGAAGCAGCCTCCCATCCCTGCGAAAGGAATTACATCGTAAGACGCGAGATGGGGCAGAAGTTGAGTGGTCAAGATTTCAACCACGCACAATGAATATGGCATACATAGCATATATGCATGAAGCTAGAAACTTTGGGCGTCGGAAGATATACTCCAAGTATATTTTTTCTCCACCACTATGTGGGAGACCCTAGGATGAACATGAGCTACAGTTCCTAGGTTCAACAGCGATTCACGTACTGTTCCTAGCTCCAGGTACACTGCAGTACCGCACGCAGCCACCGCTGCCCCCATGACCCACATCACAAGAGACATCCCAACACTGCCCGAGGCACGGAGAATCACACTAGGTGTCGCGAATATCCTGGAGAGCACCTTCACCTTCAGTCCGAAGACGCGAAAAATAGAGCGATGCACTGACCCTGTACCGATTACACGATTTGAAGACCAAGAATGCGGCGGTTACAAGACCTACGAGGAGCATTGAATCGATGCGCTGAGATATTATTCAACAATTCGAGACAGCATACCTAATTGTCTTTTCCCATTGTTGGACGGCTGCAAGGCGCCCTCTTCTGTACACAAGGAACTCAATGAACGAGATTCTGGACTCAAGACGTCTGTCACTCACCCGTGTCATGTTGTGCGCTATCCTCAGCTCGTAGCAGCGGTTCGGTTTCCGAAGCACGACTAGCAATCATCTTTCAACAAACCACTTCCGACTTGAAGACAGCTGAATCCTTGGACGATCGAAAGCGGAAAATCCTTCTAGTATCTTAAAAGCGGGTGTATCTCTGTTGCAAGTCTGGTCAACACACTGCGGCTCTAAAGATGGGTACACCATGAAACTCACATGTGTATTTCTAGCTTAGGATAACTTTGTTCTCCATCAGAGGGTATACACGACGGTGGATATTGTATGGGACAACGAGGAAACAGAACGAAGAGAGCATCTTGGCCCGACAACATGGAAGACCGCCGCCGCCGCTGTCGACGAGCGGGCCTGCGGGAAACGCGTCAGATCGCGCCATTCGACGCGTTGGTGCCTGGCCACGTGGCCGCGCGAACGTCTGACATCATGGCAAAGTGTTAGCGCTCACACAAATTTCGTTTGGTCGACGACGAAGACGACATCACAAAGCGTCGCGCACGTTCAGCTATCTATTGATCGTGCGCTTTCGTCGCCGTCTTCGAAGGCGTTTAAGAACAGAACGACCATCTCTTCAGAGTTCATAAGAGCCGCTGAGGCCAACGGTGATTCCAAAGCGTCATACATATCGATCGCAACTACAACTTCAATGAGAATACAAAATATGTTATCTTCTTCTTAACCATCTTCCAACCCCGAAAAAGTCCAGTGTGTCGGTAAGCTAGTGAACCATGCAAGTAACTGAACCCAGCCACCGCATCTTTTAGACGGTGCCAGAAGCAGCGATCTTGATCTCCTGCTTTGTCGAACCAGAAGCAGTGCCGAGGCCTTCAATCTTCTTCACGAGGTCCAGACCCTCAACAACCTCGCCTAGAGGTAGATTAGTATGAGAGACTCCAACAATGCAAAGATGACGCTTCAAAATACGCACCGAAGACGACGTGGGCACCATCGAGCCAAGAGGTAACGACGGTGGTGATGAAGAACTGAGAACCGTTGGTGTTCTTTCCAGCGTTAGCCATGGAGAGGATACCAGGCTTGGTGTGCTTGAGCTGGAAGTTCTCATCTACAAGCGCATCGATGAGGCAATGCACGGACAGGAGCTAAGCTCTTTCAGTAATCCACTCACCAGCGAACTTCTCGCCGTAAATCGACTTTCCGCCAGTGCCTGTCGGATCGCATATAATGAGCCTAAACTGATGCTGCAGGTAGTTGTGGATTGCGACGCACCGTTACCGCGCGTGAAGTCGCCACCCTGCAACATGAAGCCAGGGATGACACGGTGGAACTTGGAGCCAGCGTAACCGAAACCGTGCTGGCCAGTGGCGAGCTCACGGAAGTTCTTGGCAGTTTTTGGGACTACATCATCGTACAGCTTGAACGTGATGCGTCCAGCGGGACTGTTGTTGATAGTGATGTCGAACTGGATTGTGTCAAGTGGAAAGACAGCAGGAAAAACACTGATGAGCGCTGATCACGAGCAGAAAAACAAGAAAAAAGGAGGGACGGGAAGAGGGATACAAGGGGGATGCAAAACACTCACGTAGACGTTGGACATGGTGATGTTGGATGGAGGAAGGAGGTGGTGGGAGGGCGTTGAGAGTGGCTGCTCGACTCTTATGGCTCCTCGGTTATAGCCGATCTTAGCAGATCAGCACCAAAAACCATCACCTGATGATTATCTAACCGCGCCTTGTCACAATCGGTCACAATCGTCTCGTTACTGTCACCCAATACCGCTCTGTCACAGCTCCTCTCGCAGCGCCACGTCACACATCATGGCTGCCGTCGTCGTCGAGCGCAACGCTGAGCACAGTTTACCCATCTTCTCTGGATCGTCCCTCTCAAACTCAGGATATGTTCTGGAGCAGCTTCGCTTGTTCTAATTATCGAATTTAGTCCAGCGACGTCCAGCATCAACGCCTCAATTATTCCTCAGCGTTTCTGTGCCTCTCCTTCCAAAACGACTCCTCCCAGCCTGGATTCTACGTCACTCGGGCTGCGCGTTTATGGCCACGGAAAACCAGATATCATACAACGTAGCCCAAAAGCGCTATTTGTTCTTCACTATGTTCGGTGAGTTGCACGTCCGTGATACCTCCCACCTTATCGTATTGACCTTCTGGAATGACCCAGAGCCTGTACAACTTGAATGCAGAACTCCAGGAACTGTGGGTCAGCAGCATGCGTTGCAGAGCCTCTGAATACCACGCCAGTGGACGGATCTGCACCGGGGGAATCGTTATCCTGAACATGAGAGCCGGGTATGATTGGTGATCACTAGGTTCCAGTGCACTCGTTTTCTACAGACTCGCTCCAGAGAAGGATTCGCGCTTCGCACTACACTGGCAGTCGGTGGCTCAGGTCGCTGGTCGCAGTGCTTGTGTATCTCTTGTTGCCTGTTCGATGGAATATGGGAGACACGATCCCGCGAACCTACCTTCACCCGTATAGCCTCCACCTTCCATTCTTCTGCACGCACCCTTGTGCCCATTTGGGCTGACGCTACACGTGGCTGTCTTCGCAATACTCAATAATCCATACAGGACAAGTCGTCAGAAAGCCGTCCCTGCAGGTCATGATAGGACGTTGGAGTCTGGAGCATCTCTCGTGAACGTGCTCAGGTGGATTCCATCTCCCTAACAGAACGATATCCACGCAATAGTGTCCGCGAACTCCGCCCTCCGTCGTCCTTCCGTTTCGCGCGCTACGATCTACTTGTTTCATCTATTTACACCTGTCATGTCAAGAGCAGGTGCCATCCTGACTTCGGTGCGATGTCATACGTTCCGTGAATCCGTGAGTACCGCTTTTACTCAAAGTTTGCAGATTTTTGACGTCGCATCTCCCTCTTTCTTTCGATAGCACATCATCTCGTAGACTACCGTTGAGGTTGTTATCTGCGTGACAATGCATCGAGGATATATCAAGAATGGCTTCACCTCATGGCACTTAGTAGGCCTCAGGCCTAGTAGCCAAAGCGCGCAATCGAGATATCAAACTATGCAAACTCTCGCTCAGCTCTGCTCTCCACCAGACTTCCAGCTGCATGTTCTCGACATGCGGCATCCGCTAGAAATTTCCCGCTCCTGCCTGATCATGCGCATTGCTTGGCATCACAACACGCTGAGGTCTGTGCCAATGGCACAGCGGCACGGACCGTTCGGCTTATACCAGCGACATGCAACAAGCTACTCGCTATGGCTCCCACCGGGTTGCGTTTGGATGTATCTTGGTGTGTACCTTGTCGTCATCCGTCCTTGGAGTATTGCGAGAATATCAGATGCTAATTGTTGCAATTACAGCCTTCTGCTCTCGAGTTGCAAGTCATCTGATCATGTCAGTTGCCGGATCTGTACTGCCGTGGTAACGAGATGAACCTCGGTTGCGATGAGCACAAACATCGTACATATGACATTCCAATACATACGATCTAGATGCAGCACGTCAACTGCACGAAGGCTTCATGGAGCCTGCGCGGAATCCAGTACACAGGCTGACGCGTTGACGACCTCCTCGACAGGCACTGTGACGCAATCTGATGATAAGCTTCTCAATTCTGTGTCGTACTCTCGCGAAATGAATACTTTTTCATCAGGACAGGTCCTCCATGTCGCCGGCGTTCTAAGAGTCGTCCCATACTGGCGAGTCACCAGCCGAGCTGATGTTTCTTCGAACTGTCCTCCGCTACAAACCGCGTCGCATTCTTCGGTCGATGGAAGCTCTTGTTCAGCATCGATCTATAGTTCGTCTCCCCTCTTGGCCGCGCGCTGGACCAGATGTCAATCAAGTGGCGGACTTGAAGCCGAACGTGGAAGCCACGATGCGACCGTCATAGATGTTGTCCGACTTGCAAAACCCCCGCCAGTCGTACAGGCATCGGTATGTATCTACCTGCTCGGGCCATTGTGTGCTGATACGGTGATACTTTGTAGCATCTTGCCACTCGAATCATTTGATGCACTGGCTGTTATTGTGATACCGGGGCACAGTTTAACAGCGAACATTGGTAGTCGGCGTAATTGACATAAGTGCGCTGCATACAGAACGAGCTCGGCCGGTTCACTTCATCATCAGTCTCCTTGTGCAAGACTTGGAAGCCCAGTCACCCGATAGAACGCTAAACTGTGACAAGGCCATGCCCTCAAGGTATGGTGTCTGATAGATGTGATTCTTATCAAATCCTAATCCTTTGGATTGTTGCAGAGCACTACGAAGATCTTCGTCAGAAGACCCTATGGCCAATCTACTGCAGTGCGTGGCTTCCCGGATCGGTCGCCAGGGTCCTCATACTGAGCTGCGGTGACTATCCCCTTGCCTTCCAAGTCTGTCACGAGGGCGACTGAAAGTTCGGCATTCATTCTTCTGCACCTCGTATCCCGGGCTGTCTATAGGTTATGTGGTGTCCTTCGGCAAATCGTACAACACATCACGGTTCCTATACTCTCAGGCTGCCAGGATGTGCTCCAACTTCTCCGCCTCGCATTCAGACATTCAAAAGACGAAACCGTCGCTGAGCCATCCTTTCTCTGACTCTCCAACCCCTCTGAACGCGCTGTAGCAATGGACCAGGCAGGACTTTCAAACACATCGATCACGCTGGCGGACATGTGAGAATCCATGTTCTCGCCAATTAGATTGGATCCATAATGACCGTACTTTCGCAGTTCCTTTCAAAATTACATGCGTCTCGCCGGCATAAGTATGTCGGAACTTGCTCAGATTGTGTCATATCCAAGACACTGACGACTACTCCAGCCATATTATATTACGACTTCCTTCTGACGTTTCCTGGAGAAGTGGCTTACTGCTGGCGGAAACCCAATTCTGCCACTTCTTGTCTGTTCTTTCTCAATCGTTATTTCTCAATCTTAGTGGTGAGCTTCTCTCCTCCTCTCAAGCGCTGTGGTTCGGTGCTGATCGGCATGTAGAGCTTCGTCATCAATGTTGAAAATTTCGCGCCATTTCGAACAGACATGGTACTCCTGCGTTTTCACTCTCACCATTTTCGCGTAACTCAACACCACGCTCAAAGTTATGCAATGTGTATGCGCTCTTCCGTCAAGTTGCTCTATTCGTCGCGCAGATCGTCGTATGCTGTATGTCGCTTTATGTGTTACCGTGACGAAAATGTCGCTGACCCATTCAGCAGGTATTCTGATCCTCCGAACGTATGCTTTATGGGGAAGAAGCAGACGCATCCTGGTCTGTATGATTGCCACGGCGGTAATGCTGTTGACGATCAGCTTCGTAAGTGTGATCAGGACACCATGATCTTCAACACTGACTCTTTTCTTTTGACAGTGGGCTATGACCGACGAGAAACACTCTACCAGCATTCGTCTAGGCTGCCACTCTGCGTTGGCACAACCTACGTGTGTTCGGAATGCTCTGAGCCATTGAACTGTACTTACTGTGCTGAACATCTGATCTCCAGTGCGATCCGTGAGTAAATGAAGTCATCGAGCTGCTCGCTTCTCACTGTGGGTCATAGATCTCGCCATAGCATGGGAATGTCTACTCGTCTTTGACATTCTCATCGTCTCGCTAACGCTCTACAAGTCTTACAAAGAGATCTCGTGGAGCCGTACTGAAGGTACTGGCATTCTCAACAAGCTCATTCTTTTGATGCTTCGAGATGGTAAGACGCATACACGGAGTCAACGAGAGGGTGTTGATTGTTGACTGCTCGCATCTCTAAAGGTGCTGTTTATTTTACGTGCGTTCTCAAATTTCATTGCTTGGCTATTCTCGCTGACGCACGGGCAGTGTCATGGCTTGTACCAACTTGGCCAATGTTTTGACATTCTACGTACGTACTGCGGTCCTCAACGGTCGATCCACTGATTTCTTGATGTATGATTGCAGGTCTTGCCCGTACGTGGTCCTCTCTGTTGGGATTCTCGCTGCACTCTCATTGAACTGATTCACGTTGTAGCCAGCTCGAAGTGGAACTTTTGTGACAGTCACCAGCAGCATCTCTGTTATGCTGGTGTCGCGTCTTATGCTTAACCTTCACAAAGGTGCAGCAGTTAGCAGGGCTGCCAGTGGCACATCAGCTACGGTGGAGTTTGTCCCGATGCAACATAGGCATAGCGACAACTCTTCATGTCTCGTCTGAACTCGCGGATTTGCGTGTACTCTTACGCCTAGAATATACTAAGAGGATATACACTTCGTACACAAACACTCGAATATCAGCGCCTCGAAGGTTCTGCGGTCTCGGTCATCGCAAGATCGCGTACGCAACGCTTCTGGTGTGTGTTTCTTGAATATCGCGATACATGTCATGTTTATCCTTCCCGTCTTACTTCAGGTTTCCGGCTCTTCAATATGCACTCTCTGGTGTGTTGTAGTACCCCATCACATGATGACGTCATACAATCGAAAACGCTCTTTCGGTGACGACTTACTATGAAGCTCTCTCTCCGCTTGCCCTAGAACCGAAGATAATAATCGATGAAGCAGTGAACTACTAAATAAGTTTCGTACTCATGGCTATGATTACTTCGGTCATCCATACCGAGGTGTGTTCCTATCTCCTTCGGGTTCTCGATTTCATATGCTGATCTACCAATGAACCATCTTCGCGATTCAGGTCTTTTGAATTGCGGGCTAGTACCATCATCCCGAGACACAGCACAGCTTGAAGGCCGACCCCGAATGTCGTCGCCAATAAGTACTGCCGACGCATGATTGGCATTTACGTGTGGTAGACACTAGCGGGTAGTATACACCCAAGCTGATTTCACCACAGCGGAAGTGACTTGTCGAATTACAGAGACCAAATGTTGCATAATAGCAAGAGTGCACGTAAGCGGATCCTTCTTACGAAACATTTCGCTCTTCTTGCATGCTGCTTTTTTGCAGGCTATAGGTCTTACGATCATCTACGTCAAGGCTCGGACTTCGTTGTCAATCTACTTCGGTCCCAGGCTCTCCAAAGCTGTTGCAAAGACTCTCACGCTAAGTCATAGAGAGGTTATCCTCGTCCCATTCCCAGTAAATCGTGTGGTGGTTGAAAGTTCCCTGTTGGTTCCTGTGCAACCAAGATCACCACCTGTCCCGAGGTGTTCATCGTTTGTGCGGTGAACTCTAGTACACCATACAGCGGATTGCGATTGATATCGTACGCGTCTGTTCTCAGGCTGTCAGAACGCCCCACGACGTCTCGTAGTACGTGCATCAGGACACTCAAAAGAAACATATCGGCGATGTAGGAGTCCACTCATTGTCCTTGGGCCTCTCCCTTCATTCTTCGCCGCTCAACTCGCTCAAGAAATGGACCAGGTATCCTCCCTAGATCA
Organism: Steccherinum ochraceum; assembly: GCA_004332605.1. Classification (NCBI taxonomy): domain Eukaryota; kingdom Fungi; phylum Basidiomycota; class Agaricomycetes; order Polyporales; family Steccherinaceae; genus Steccherinum; species Steccherinum ochraceum. The sequence continues at coordinate 1,018 of RWJN01000100.1, read as the reverse complement.
ATCCGACATGTGAGTATTCATTTTTGTTCATTGCTTGCCCGGAAGTTGATCGGGCTTCCTCAGCTTTTTTGTGAAATACATGCGTCTTGTGGGCATAAGTACGAAACTTGCACACATTGACGACATGTATTGCGGCGCTGATGGATACCTCAGCTATCCTCTATTACGACTACCTTCTCACATTACCCGGAGAGGTTGCCTACATCTGGCAGAAACCTCGCTCGATTCCGTCTTATCTGTTCCTTCTCAATCGCTATTTCTCAATTCTAGCGGTGCGGCTTCTCACTGTTCTTGAATGATGCGGTACCACCGTACTAACAAAGTCGACCAACAGAGCTTCGTCATCGATTCAGAGACGTTTCAGCCGTTTCAGAGTGACGCGGTATTACCCAACCATTTCTCAACAGTGATGTGTCGCTCACCACGTCGTATTCGTAGCTGTGTCACGCATATGCACTGTTTCGTCAAATTTCCTTACTCGTTGCGCAGTTCATGGTGTGCGGTAAGTCTCTTGGCAAGCTAACATTGTGTAAAACAAGCTAAGTATTCATTCAACAGCTATTCTGATTATCCGCACATATGCTTTATGGGGCAGAAGCAGACGCATCCTGGCTTGCATGATTACAACATCGGTAGTACTGGCAGCCCTCAGCCTTGTGAGTGGAGCTGGTACACCGTAACCTCGAACATATCTCAATTACGCCGACAGTGGGCCCTCACTGCTCAGAAGCATGCAACTAGCTATCACTCAAGCTGTTACCCTGGGCTGACGAAATCTGCGTATGTTCCGAGTCTTCGTAGTCCTTGATGCCAGTGAACACGATACTGACCATCGGATCACCGTGACAGTGCAATTCGTGAGTGAACCGAGTTCATCGAGCCTCACACCCCTCATAATTTGTTATAGATCTTGCCGTGGGATGGGAATGTCTGTTCGTGTTCGACACCTTGATCGTCTCTTTGACAGTATATAGGTCGTACAAAGAAATTGCGTGGAGTCGTGCAGAGGGTACTGGAA